>VSDK01012907.1:789606-902133 GCA_009767595.1 Symbiodinium kawagutii | reverse complement strand
CTAGGCACTACAGTTCTGCTTTCATTCAATATTTTAATATCAAGTTCTGAGTAATACGACTTATGAAAAGGATTGAATAGGGTCTTATTAAAATTATACATTGCTAAATTCATTTTATTATATACTTCTTCATCATCTACGGCAATACATCCATCAATAGAAGATTTAATTAAGTTCTGCGTTTTTATTGTATATTTTATGCCATTCATTTTTAACCATAGGTCTGTAATAATGCCTGCATGGTGTCTAAGTCCTGCATCATAACCGCTATTTAATAAATCAAAGTATAGTCCAGTAAGGTCATTATCTCTTGATACTAGACTAATATCTTCTACATTTTTAGGCACTTCAATTTTCATAATGTCATTTATACTGGATATCATTTTGCAACTTAAGGGTTCTTCCCTTTCATTTATGTAATAATCAGTGGATGCTTTAACGATGGGTCTTTCATATGACTGTTTTTGTTGAAGTATCTTTATGTTATGATTTAATGTATAGATATGCCTATTCTTAACCATAGCATAAAAACACTTTATGTGATGGTTTCTTACCGGTGGGTCATATTGATAAATTAACTTGTTGAAATAGTTAAGTATTCTGACTTGGATATTGAATTCAATGAATACTTTTTCCATTTCCTTAATGGATGCCCCTTTTTCTGTAAAATCATCTCTGCCTATAATCTCACTAATCCTTTCTATTGTTAATCTGTTTCTCTTTTTCTCACTCATAAGGGTATTACCATAAAAATCAATTAATGCATTTCTCCAACATACATTTTCAATATAGTGCCCCTTTTCAATGCCTTTCTTGAATGTATCCGCGTCTATTCTTAAAAGGGTATTTATATAATAATGATATGTATCTACATTAGATGCATCAGTTAAATTTTCATCTAGAATATTCACTCTCTCACCGTTGCTTGTTTCTTGCTCTACTGTCTTAATCTTGATGCAACCTAAGTTATCATAATATGCAGTCAATGTGTCAATCTGGTCTTTAAAATCCTCATCATCTTTCAGCAAATTAATCGCTTTCCAAAACCTTAAATTTTGTTTATCAGGGTCTCCTATGTCATCAGCATTCTCCCACCTAAAAATTCTCTCATTCTTATCAACCTTAACGAATTCAGTTGCTTTAATTGTTGCGGTCTGGTCATCAAAACTTACAGTAATGTAATGCACTCCTTGGTGTGTAAAAGCTTTTCTGGATTTAATGCCTAGTTCCTTTAAATTCCCTTTAACATACTGATACAAAACAAATTCAACAAAAAAGGTTTTCTTTTCTTTTGCTTTTGCTCTCTCCTTCTTCTTTTCATTTAATCTATTACTTAAAGTTGGTGTATTTTTCCATTCGTTGATTTTGCTTTTAAATTCATTGAATGTTTTATCATATATTTTTTTATTGGTGGATGTTAAACCTTTAATAAGTCTTTCTGCCATGGATGCTCTAGCGATTTTACGGTCTTTGTAAAGTTGGATAATTTGGTCTAATCTCTTAATGGTTGCTTGTGTGGTTTTATCTGTTATACTGTCTCTTTTTAACCTTTTCAGGTCATTAATACCTTTTTCTACAAATTTATCCATATATAAGATTACTATATTAAATATATAATGTAAATTTTTCTTTAAATACTTTTTCTAGTAAATTTCATTAAAGACTAGACTTTCAATAATTCAAACCTTTGTAATGGACGAGTGTAGTCTTCTAACTTGAAATATGTCTGCCCTAATTTTTTAATAATCTCCTGCACTGTATATTCTCCTTGCAACCAATGACTTGTGCGTTCCTTTTCAGTAATACCTTTTTTCCTCATAATCTTCACTTTATCACCTACAGACAGTTCGGGGTATATCTTATTCTTCTTCGCTTTCTTTGCTACATTTATTTTTGCTTTTAGTTCATTCTTATTTTTTCTTGCTTCATTTGGGGTCATCCCCGTAGAGCTATGAACATCCTTATTATTGTATGTCAGCATAATTTCCACTATGTAGTCAGTCCATTGAATATTTTGCTTACCTTTCTTCTCATCATGTTCAACCCTTTTAAAAAGCATATCTTTAAAGGTCCTAGTAAATCTATCAATAAAAGCGGGACGACCTCGTGTTCTATGTAGTTCTATGCCCTTCTCATCTAAAAACTCCTTAAACAAACTTCCACCTATTGCACCTTCATCATCTGTATAAAACATTTCGGGAGTGTCGCCCATTTTCTGCATCCCTTCCATTGTCCCCGCTATTACTTCTGGTGCTTCCTTGGACTTAATAGGCACTACAACTGCATATTTACTTAATACATCAATCATTGTTAAACCTACTCTATTTTTTTGTGGATTTTCAATGTCATCCTTAGAAATAAAAAACAAATCTAGTTGATATGAATAGTTGTTATGAGGAGCAACGAATGAGTTGTACCCACGAGGTTTCTTTTTAACTTCTACATTCTTTCTAAAGAATTCTTCAACATCCTTTATTGTTATCGTCTTATCCTTTTCTTTTGCATCCTTGAGGGTCTTGACCTTGGATTGAAACCCGCTTCTGTCATAATATGCGTCATTAATGATTTTTTGCTTACTACTACTATCGGTCATTAGAATAGATTATATAATAAATTTTAATTATATCATCTATTCAACATTTACAATCTTATATGTTTCTCCTTTGTATTTTCTGGGCTTTGTTGCCTTTACATTTTCAGTAGGGGGTGCAGTCTCATAAGTTTTTGGTTGGGGTGGCATTTCAACTTCCCCGTTTGCAATCATTTTATCCATTACTTTCCTTCTGTAATGTCTTATTGCACTTGCTTTTTTAGTTTCCATAAAATCCTTTTCATGTCTCCTTTTTTGATAATATAATCTGTTATACAATGCCAGTTGCTCCTTAATTTCTTCCAGTGTCATTTCTTCAGGTGCTGTAGATGTCATTATATAATATAAGTGATATTTCTTTAAATAGTTTTTTACACTAAATATTATTTAATGTTCTTCATCATATTTCTTTTTAAGTTTATTATATAATTTTGATTTGTAAAGTTCCCTTGCTTGGTTGGTGTATTTCTTTTTATCTGCTCCCTTTGCTGACCTAAATGCTTTGAATATGTCATTGAATTCAATGAATTCTATTGCTGTTATCATATTCTTATTTTTAGCATTATTGAATTCTTCATACATTTTCTGTATTCCTACCTTGCTTGGTATAATGGGTTTATGAATTGTGGTTCTTACTTTGCTTCCTTTTCTTTCCTTAGGTTCTTCATCCTTTTCTTTAGCACTGGCAGTTGATGCTTTTTTCAATCCTTCTTCTACTGTTTTTGCTTCTTCTTCTTTTTGTTGTTCTTTTTCTACTCTTGCCTCTAGTCTTAACCTTTGTTTTTCTTTGTTTCTGTTTTTGCGTTTCTGTGGTCTTTCTTCTTCTGGTTCGCTACCATCTCTTTTATCAGCACTTGGTCTTTCAGTTCCATGTTTAAACATTTTTGGTCTTCCCGCTTTACCTCTTGGTTCTACCCTTTCTTCTGGTGCGTCTCTCTTAGGTTTGCTTGATGTATCCATTTGAATGGGGATTGCTGATTGATTGCTTGACTGTGGTTTATCTTTATATATTCTAGGTCTAGGTGGTTGTGTTGCTTCATCGTCGGTATTACCACTAGGTAGTGTAAAAAACTCGGGTATTAGTCTCGGCGGTGCTACATTTGCTAGTTGTTCTGCTAGCGTTTGCTTTGTTTGTTTTGATACTTCCTGTGCATGGTTGGTTGCTGTTTCTTGTCTTCTTTGTGTTGCTGTGTTTAATCTTCGTGCCAGTTCTGCATGTAGTTGCGTGCCTTGTGTCATTCTTCCCGATAAAGGAGTAGCATAACCACTAGTGGCTCTGCTTGGTATTCCTTCGGCATCAACATCCATAGGGTCTTGATGGGCTATTGTTGGTGATTGCAATGGTAGAGTTCTAAAGCGTTCAGTGTGAAATGTTCTTCCAGCAGTTCTAGCGTTCTTTCTTAATAGCATTTCATTCATTTGCCTTAACAACAATCTTTCTTGTTCATCCTTGAGTTCTTCTAGATAGTTAGGACCATCAAAAAATGAGCCTTCATTAGAATTTCGGAAGAATGTCGCATCCCTATTAGGCAATTTACCGGTTATAGTTTTGTTTTCATCAAGTAAATTTACGATTTCATCATAGGTAGGGCGACGCCGTAATCCTAGATGACCAAATTTATTTACATTTTCTAACTTTGCTGTCATATAAATATTTTAGAAAAAAAATATTTATATGAACTATTTAAAATCACTTCGTGATTTTAAATTCGTATCATAATATATAATAATATTTAGATGTAAATATTATTATATCATTATTACATTCCAAATCTTAATCTTCTAAATTGTTCCTGTTGTCTATGCAATTGTTCTATTGAGTTGTGATTTAGATTATCTCGTTGTATCTCACTGCTCATTCTATCCACTTGATTTCTGTAATTAACTCTTTCATTTGCTAATCTCAAGTCGTTTTGATAAGTTAATAGTTTTTCTCTTGTTTCATTTCTATCCAGTTGCTCCTTCAACCAAGCAATATATTTTGTATCTTGATATTTAAACATCCCTGTTCCCGATGCTTTGCCAGTTAGTTGGTTCATCTTTGCTCTCCATTTCATTGGTATTTTCTTCTTCTTGTTAAACATTATTATATAATTATTTTAGAAAATAATGTTTAACCTAATAACCTAATCATAGACGAGCGCCCCATCGCTCCTCAGCTCCAAAATAGATTCGCTAACTAAATGCACAAACAGCTCCTGAATTTCCTCAGCAGGGTCTAATGCTCCATCTGTTCCTTTAATTCTAAATGTAATCAAACTACCCATCTTAGTATTCTGACCGGTAAAATTAACCGATTGCATTTTCTCCATACTTACACCTATTACAAACTTGTTATTTCTATATTGGTTATAACTGATGTTTAAACTGTTTTGTTCTGGATTTACTAGACTAATAGTTCGTCGTAGGAAATACCATGCTTCACTTAAACTCTCTGCATTGAACTCTGGGTATTTTTTGTTTCCGATTTGCATTTGCCAACTTAAAGCGCGGGTGCTATCAGCAAATCCTTGACCTACTTCTTCGGGGACTGTGTCTGGGTTCATTCCATCATTAATTTCACTGTTAATCATTGTGTTGTAAAAGTAATTCCAGCGCTTATGTAAATAATTATCTGGTCTAAAGTAGTTGTATCTTTCACCAGTTTTAGGTGTTCTGTATAATGTAATGAATGCGTGGGATAATTTAGAAGCGGATTTTACAATGTTCATATTAATCTCTCCGCCTCCAGAGTTGAATGTTTGTGTGATGGTGTGGTATTGAGGCACTACCATTTTTAAAGAAGTCCCAGATAATAATGCTGATGTAATAGAATTATCAACGGTGTTATCTAAAGTAATAGTATCGGCACGGATGAAGCAGGAAGTTAAAACCCAGTCATCACCGGTTGCTGTATTACCATCTTGGAAGTAATATCCGTTTTTATCTGTTTGAGTTGTGCCATTCCCTTGAGGTACAATAATAGGTTCATTACCATCACTGACTACTGTAAATTCTAATTCTAAAGGTGCTACACGAAGTGGCAAGTAATAATTACTCTCTAATAAACCGCATACCGGTTTATGACCCAGTCTTACTTTACCATTAGCACCAGGAACACCTGATACTGTGTGTCTAGTAGGGCGACTTCCTAGTCTTCCCCATTCGTTATGATCGCCGTTGCTGTATCCATTAATTACAGCGGTAGGGTTTGCATCTGTTCCTGCACCATTGGTTTTTCCCGATGTTTCATTCCCCGAAGTTGATATAATACTATCTAACTGAACAAAGTTATCAAGTCCATTAGCATATTTATGATAATCTGCATCCCAACTAGGATTGGCACTGCTTTCAATGTCATCCATTTCATTCACTTCTTTAGACTTAAAAGCCTTATACAATTCACAGTGTCTATTGTATTCTACAATATCCTGCACTAATTGACCTGCTACTGTTGCTCGGTATCTGTTGAAGAAGGCATGCATACCGCCTAATGGTCGTAAAAATTTGGCACGGTCTCCATTTCTGTTCTGGAGTGTTGCAAACAGTCTTACACTGGATAAGTCTAAGTATTGATTAGCATCTCCCGAAATGTAAAATCTTATATTTTTATTGTCCCTTGGGGAGTAGATTGATGCACCGCTAGGAAAATAATTTACTTGCCGGCGGTCTGTAATGAATTGCGCGGTCTGTGGTAATCCGAAGTTTAACTCAGGAATATCTACATCTTGACTTTCTGCGACTAAATTATCCATAACTTATATATTATTGATTTAGATTTTTTAAAATCTAAATTAATAATATTTCAAAATTCAGTATTGAATTTACAAAAACAATTCTTAATTTAGAAATTTTATTTTTTAAACTTAATATTATTTTTAGTTTGATGAGGAGTTAATTTTATATCATTTTTAGATTTTTTATTTAATATTTCTATATCATTATTTTCTACTAATTGTTTAATTTGTTCATACTCTCTTGCTGGTTCTTTCATTGCTCTTTCAATTTTTCTATAACTAGAATTGCCTTTATTAAATACTATAGGTTGTTGTTGGTTCGCTAGCATTAACTTCCTGTGAAACATTACTATTATTTTCATCTAGATTAAATTTTACATGCTTTGCTTTACTTTCATTGGTTAAGGTTTCTAATAGTTCATAAATGTTATTAATCTGTTTGTTCTTTACATCTAATGATTTCTTTAACTCAATGATTTCTAACTCTAGTTTTCTTAACGGTGTTATTCTATGATGTCTAACCTCCCAGATGTCATATAACCACATAAGCATGATATAGAATATTATATATTTAATTATTTAATTAATTAAATATTTAATATTACATTTTAATACCTTCATTCACTGATATGCCATTACTGATATGAGTAGTAGGATGTATATGCCAAAGACCGTTTCCTTCAAAATTTTTATAGGTATGTGCTATTATAGGGTTAAAGTCCTTAAAATCACTTGTCTCAGCATAACCGTCTAGAATACTAACAATGTCATTTGGGTTTCTGTAGTCCAGTCTCTTAGGATTTTGTTTCCCTTTTCTTCTAGGTTTTATTGTCGGTGTTGCATAAGTGGTTGTAGAAAATCTATTGGGTTGTTCTTCGTTAATTTTATTTATAACAGCACTGGCAAGGGAATGACCTACCAACCTAGAAACATCGGGATTTTTCTTAAGTGCTTCCATAACATCTTTGTATTTCTGAGTGTTATGCGCGTTTCTAAAAGGCAACTTTGTAAAATTATCAATCCAGTCCTTCTCCCAATCTCCATCCTTCCCACCTGTTCCACTGATATATAAAGTGTTCCCGGTTCTGTAAATACCTGACGGACTACGATATGCATTAGTTAAACCGGCTCTGTTTTCAATTTTGTTTTTGTTCTGTATGTTCCTTTCTTCTTTGTATAGCGTTGTATTTTCTCTAAACTTCTGATTGAGGTTTCTTGCAAAATTATCCATCCTCTTATTCAGTTCTTCTTGCTTTCTATCGGTGTCTTTTATGAATTCTTCTTTACCAATTTTCAATAATTCATTAAATGCCACTTTACCAGTCTTTCTTGCTAGTAGTTTTATTTGTTCTCTATTTAATACATTTTCAATTGCTTCACCACCCATTAATCTACGCATTGCTTCTCTTCCAAATTCTCTGCCGACTTGCCTTATAGCATTAGTTAAAGCAATTCTACTTATACCCGCTACAACTCCTATCATTAGATTTATATTAATGTTTATAAAATAAAATCTAAATTAAATAATAATGAGTAATAAATTAGTATATAAGAAAATCTTCATTGACAGCAAATATAGAAACAATCAATCTAAATCATCTGCAGACTTTTCAATAGAGTTAAATGAAAGTCTTGAACTCCCCGATGATACAAGATTGTATATTACTGATGTTTCAATCCCCGCCGTGTGGAAAACAACAGAGGTGGGTTTCTATGAATATTTGTATGTTATGGTGTTTGATGGAGATACATTGGTTAAAAATTTTAGGCATTACTTAGGAAACAAAATTTATTTTGCTGAGCAATTATGTTTTGATATGCTGGAGGGTATGAATAGCAACACTACAGATTTATATGCCGATGGTATTTTTGTTTATTCATATTCATCAGCAACAAGAACAGTAGAGATAAAGGTTAAGGATGGACTAAGTTATACAATAAAAATTCCTACTGACGATGAATTAGAAAATTATGTTAATGGTGTCTGGGATACTGGGACTTCAAACTATGACAGTAGAAAACCAGTATCAATAAACTATCTTTTAAGTAATTTTGTCCCTACAAATCCTGTAGCAACTTGGACTTCATCTTATCTTAACCTTATTCCTTTTCGTTATGTATTCATTACTTCTAACACTTTATCGGATTATCATTATTCAGCACCTAATTCATATTCATCAAGCATCATTAAAAAGGTTCTATGCACTGAGCAACTAGGTGGCATCATCAATGATAATCATGCTCCCCATCACGAGGACTTCATAAATGTAGGAGGTAGAAATCTGAAGCGCTTAGATTTTAAGATTACAAATGAGACTGGGACAGTTATGAATTTATATGATATACCTGTGCAGTTCGCTTTATTGCTTGCTACTCCTAATTATTAAATACAACATATATTCTATATATTTTCCTTAAAATTAATATTTAGAATATTAAAAGAATTTTTATATAATATCTTATATGAGTATAAAAGTCATTGACTTACAAAATGAAGAAGTTAAAGAAGAAGCACCAGCACTTGAACCAATTGAAGAAGCAAAAGAAGAAGTGCCAGAACCGCCAGAACCTGAACCAACAAATGAAGTTGTTGAAGAAAGTAATGAACAACCTAAAGAAGAACCTAAAGAAGAACCTCCAAAACGACAAACACAAAAGGATAGAATACAATGTCCTAAATGTTTTAAAGAAATGTCAGTGAAGTCGTATAGATACACTCACGAAAAAATATGTCAAGGTCAATTATCAGATAAACCAGTGAAACCTCATGTCAATCCACGACCCAAAGCAAAGCAACAAGCAAAACCTAAACAAGCTCCTAAACCGCCCCCAGAAGTGTATTATACAGATAGTAGCAGTGAAGAAGAAGTAATCATAAGAAGAAAGAAGAAACCACAACAACGCGAAGCAACGAGTGATAAACGAGTTCCACCACAGCAACCATCAACACCAAGCAACCCGTTAATAGATATAACTAATCATTATCAACTATTACACCAGCAAATGCTTCAACAAAAGCAAGAGAGATATAACAACCTTTGTAAAAACATTTTTGCACCAAGAGTTAAGAAACGATAATATTAATATAAAATAAATTTCTACTTTATTTTATATTAATGACTTCATTAACATTAGATGGTTCAACTAGATATGTAGGCACAGAGTTCATCAAGTTAGAAATAACAGGAAGCAGTAATTTAGCAACAGAGGCATTTGTTAATACTGCAGTGGCAGAAGGAGGAGGTGGTGGTGATTTAACAAATTACTATGACAAGACTGAAACAGACACATTATTAAATAACAAACTTAATATTGACAATCCACAGGACATGTCGGGAACATTACGCATTGGACATGTATTAGGCACTTCTAAGATTATATTAAACGCAGTTTCTTCAACTAAGGATTTTTATGTTAATGGTGATGCTGAAATCGGAGGTAATATGACAGTTTTATCATTAAATAGTTCCAATTCCATTCAAGGCAGTGATATTGTTTTAAGTGGGGAACTGCGTTCCAATACGATAAACTCTAATGGTATTAGCGATATAACATTTCAACGAAATTCTGCTGATTACTTTTATCTAAGAAATAGTAGTTTAGAATTGAATGCTGGTATTAATCTAGTAGCACCCGCTCAAGTTCAAGCAAACACAATAAACTCTGATGGTGATAATAGCACTTTATATTTAAGAAATGGTGTTGAATTTATGAGATTTAGAAAAACAGAAGATGATATATTAGTTTCAAAAAATGTTGTAGCAAATGATTTAACAATAAATAATATTTTTACTTCTTCATTACACGGTAATGAAGTTTATGCTGACAGTTTTAGATGTAGAAATTATAATGTTGATACTCCGTTTTTAGGTGCTAATACATTACAGACTGGAAGAATAACATTTATGAATTATAGACACTTAACAGAAGATTTACAATTTTTAAGAGATATTACTGTTGATGTTGGCAAGAAAATTTCATTAAATAATTATGATAGTAATGGCAATACTGATATTACATATTTAAGGAATGGTGCTGAAGTTATGAAATTTAGACAAGTAAATGATGATATTTATTTTTCAAAAAATATTGTTAGTAATAATAATTTAACGGTAAATGGTTGGATTAAAACTAATGAAATAAACTCACCGCCTGGCGACCTTATTTTAAAAAGAAATAATGACGAATATATTAAATTTGGTAATGCTACACATCAAGTTGAATTTTCAAAAAGTTTATTAATAAAAGGTGGGCAGGGTAAATCACAGATACAAGAATTATTAGAAAACACTAACGCTGATAATGTTTTTAGATTATGGAATAAAGAAACAACAAAAAACCCCATTATAAAATTTGGTTTAGGTGCTACAAGCAATGTTTTATCAATTAATACAGATAAAGTAATATCAACACAACCTATAAACTGTAATGTCATAAATTCAGATGGTGATAATAATCTGGTAATTCAAAGAAACGGAACAACCATTTTAACCTTACAAAGTGATAGAATTACAATGCCGGACGGTTTTACTTTATTTAATGACATTTTATCAAATAATACTGTATCTACAGACCAAGTCCTCGCTGATAGATTTAGATGTAAAAATACAAATGTTAATATAGATATTGACGGTGGTAATACAACTGGAGATGGGAGACTCGTATATCTGGTTTTAAGATATTTAACAGAAGATATAAGAAGTTTAAGAAATATTGTTATTGATAGTGGTAAGCAAATTCAATGTAATAGTTATGATAGTAATGGTGGTAATGATGTTTATTTAAAACGAAATGCTGTTGATTTTGTTCAACTGGGTGGGACGTCGTTAAGAACAAGATTATTAACTGGGTGTCAAAGCGATATTTATGATAGTTTGGGCAATAGCGATGTATCGTTTAGAAGGAATGCAACGGATTTTATGTATTTAAGAAATGGAGCAGTTGAATTAAACGGGACTACAACTTTAAAAACAAGAAATATTGACACTAACGCTGACGCCGATATGTCAGTAAAAAGGAACGGAACAGAATATTTTAAATTAACAACCGTATCAACTGAACCGTTTGTAATGTTTGGTGATACAGTTTGTATATCTGCCAAAGAATGTTATGCTAATGAGTTTAATAATAGAAGTTATAACCAAGATACTTTATTTTATGGTGGTAATACAACTGATAATGGAAGAGTTAAATATATGGAATATAAACATCACGAAGCAGAGTTAAATATTGTTTCTAATGCTACAATTGAAACTGGAAGCACACTGACAGGAGAACTCGTTGATACATCGGATTTAACTAAAAAATATGACATTAAAACTGTTGAAAATAATTTTACTGATATTGTAAAATTGATTGAACCTAAAACATTCAAAATGATAGATGAAAAAGAAAAAGGTATTGTTAAAAATCATATCGGTTTCGTGGCAGATGATATAGTTGATGTAATCCCTGATGAATGGGAGAATATTGTTTATAATAGAAAAGGTATTAAACAGTTAAATTATGTTAAAATGAATGCTATATTATGGGGTTGTGTTAGAGAACAGCAGAGTAAAATTGAACATTTAGAGAGTTCAGTTTATGAATTACAAGAAGCAATAAAAGAACTGAAAAAACCTAAAACAAGGGCAAAGGCAACATCAACAAAATAAATATAATCTAATTTAATTATATGGGAAGTTATTTTTATAAAGAAAGTAAAAAAGAAAATGAATATATTAAGCAAATAAAAGAAGTTGATGTAGATACCGATGAAATTAATAATCATATACTAAATGTAAATCATAAAGTGTTGGTGATGGCGATGAAGGAGATAATAGAAGAAGTGGAAGAATTACAAAGCAAAGACAGGCAACGCTTTCATATGATACAACCTAAACTGGACTGTATGAACTTTAGTATTATTTAATAATTTTATTAAGAAATAAAATTATTAAATAATTGATTGTAAATATTGTTGGTGTTTCTTTGTCTTTTGATGGGCATACTTATATGCATTAGTTATGACAGAACCACAGCAACAAGTTGTTGTCTTTTCTTTGTATTCCTTATGCTTCAAGAGTGTTTTTTCCCTGTTGTTTGAGTAATATGTATTCCAGTAGTTTGCTTTTTCTTCCTCTGTTCGTAATGGTTTCCATACGTTCAGTGTCGGTTTGATTTTCTCAACAAACTCTCTTTCTTTTGCTCTGGCTTGTAAATTGTTTTCACACTGTAGTGTATCAATTAAAATCATTTCCCAGTTTTCCCACCCTCCATTATCCCTAATGCATTGATACAACTTATAATGATATTTGTCTTGGTGAGGATTGCAACACCGTCGTTTATGTTCAGTTTTTCTTTTTGACCATGCAGTTGTATGACCAACATAGCAGTCGGTAATACCTGTATCTTTACATACAAATTTATAAAACTGAGTTTTAGAGTAGTCTATTGGTTTCCTTGGCATATGTCTTATATAGTCTTATAACATCTCATCTCTTTAAATGGTAATTATTAAATTTTATCATCAACTAATATTTGTTTATCAAATCTAATTTTAAAGACATCATCAATATTACTTTCCATTAGATTAACAAACAAAAAACTAAATCGTTCTTCGGTTGCTTTTTCATAAATTTCAAGCAATGTATTTTTTGCTCCGTTGATATGTTTTTCAGAAAGAAAATTCTTTTTGAGTAATAATGCACTTAATTCATCAACCATTGTTTGTATTTCTTTATAGTTTCGCATTTTAAAAAAATATAACTGTCTAGAATTGACCCTGATAATTGTTGATAGCGCGTTGAATTTCTGTGTTGAAGAAATTACATTTACACCAAAATGCCTACCTCTAATATAAAGTGCATTCAACATACTATTATGCTTAGAAAATCGTGCATCATCACAAAAATCATCAACAACAACTAATGTAGCAAACAATTTTTTAAACTTATGGTCTTTCTGATACTGACTTATTTTATATTGTTCTTCTAGTATATGCTCTAAGTCCTCCTTATGAAATTCATCAAAATAAACTTTTTCTTTCTTAGGATTTACTTTTAGTGTTTTTTCAATATATTCCTTCACTGGATGCCATACACTATCTACATTGATACTTGCACTGAATATAAACACTCTCTGGAAACAACCACGGTAAATATCTAATATCATATTCTGTAGTAAGATAGATTTGCCACTACCGCTCGGACCAACAACAATTTGAGAAAATGGTATTCTTGGCGCTACATCGTATTTAGATTGATGAAACTCATACTCTGCTGACTTATGTGGCTTGATTATTGGAACAGTATTATTATGCATTATTTAGATTTAGAAATTAATTTATATTATAATTTATTGATGGACTTTAGACACGGTATAGAAAAGCAACAGGTTAAAGACACATCAATCCTCACAAGCAGTAATTAGTTTGATGGCGCACTCTCCCCCAAGTTGCACCACTTACCAATTTCAGCAATAGAAGAAGAATTCATTTTTGTAGCAGTTGCAGTTGAACGATTGAATGAACCTTTTACCCTGAGTTTTGCCCTAAGTTGATGCATATATCCAAAAAACAAATAAAAAAATGATGAGTTTATAAAATATTCTCATCATTTTTAATGATAAGTGATACGGATGTATATTTTAACACAATTAATGTTTTAGAGGATGTAGTTGAAGATGACACTAAATATCCAGTGATTAAAAATAATAAGATTAAAAACTGCTGTAAATTATCATTAGAATTAATCAAGGTGTTTATTGATTATGTAAAATTGAGCGTAAAGAAGAAACATATTTAATAATACATTATTAAATAATTAAATAAATATTAAGAAATTTCTAATTTACTATATATCCAAATGTCATCAAATAAGGTATTTGATGCGCCTAAGGCGTCCCCGTGTGAAGTTGATTATAATATGCTAAGTCAAATCTACGAGAATACAAAAAATAACAGCAAAATGTTATCTTCAATACTGTCAAGTCTGAATGAACTAACAAAAGAAAAAGAGGTTGAGGATAAAGAAGAACAGAAAAAGAAGATGGAAGAAATCTTTGAGAAGCGTGGAATAGGCAAACCAAAAGGCACATGGGAGGAAAAGCAAAAATCCTATTATGAAATGGTTAAGTCAGGAAAGATTAAAAACCCAGTTGCAAAAACTCTTGAATACTACCATATCGTTAAGGACGATAAAGGCGAGTGGTTGATAAATCTATTGCCAAAATAGTTTAATATTAATATATCATATATTAATATGAAACTACTAGAATTATTTAGTGGAACGGGCTCAGTTGGAAGAGTAGCAAAAGAAAAGGGGTTTGATGTCATAAGTCTGGACTTGAAAAACGCGGATATTAATTGTGATATAATGCAATGGGATTATAAAATATATCCAGTGGGGTATTTTGATTTTATCCACGCGTCGCCTCCCTGTACCCAGTATTCTAGGGCAAAAACTGTTGGAGAAAGAAAAATTGATGAAGCAAATAGGATAGTAATGAAAACAATTGAGATTATAGAATACTTTAATCCCCGAGTATGGATAATAGAAAATCCGCAGACTGGACTATTGAAATATCAACCGTTTATGACCGGAAAACTATTTAAAGATGTGGATTATTGTAAGTATGGATTTGACTACCGAAAACGGACTAGGTTATGGAACAACCTTGAAGAATGGCAACCCCGACCGTTGTGTCAGAAAGACTGTGGGAAGATGAACGGAAACCGTCATATAGAAAGCGCTCAACGGGGGGGTAGGTTAATAGCGGGAGGTGCAAGGGATGGTAATAAACATAAACAGGACGAGTTGTATAGAATACCTGAAGAGTTAATAAATGAAATACTTAGTGCCGTGCCTGCCAGACAACGCACTTAAATGCTGTGCCTTCCACACATCCCACCCCCACCCCCAAAATAAAGAACTTTTGCATCATCATCGGCATCACCAACAATTTTACTTGTATTTTCTTTTCCCACACCCACCGACCACCCGCCCTAAAACGAAAAAAAATCATCACGGTCGTCCTCATCACCAGACACTCTCATCTTACCTACGGTGAGTGTCTGGTTATAATATATTATATCTATATATTAATCCTACCAACCACCAACCACCACCAACCACGACTGACCCAGGTCCAACTGCTGTTCTCATGGAACTCTTCTCCACTTCAACCTTCAAGGTTTCTCATTCCCAAAAATTATTGATAATGATTAATCCCTTAAAATATCCCATGAATATATTACCATATTTGGGGTTGAAACTTCACTGGACCTTGGCGTTGCTGGTCTAGTGGTCAGTGATGTTGGCGGTGATGATGATGTTGATGAAGACGAAGTACCTGAAGCAGTGAAGACTGAGACAGAACCACAGCGGGGGACAACTACAACATTAGAACAGACACTGGTCATTGCTTAAAGTCTTCTTTTTTTGCTCCTGCAATCCCCGACCACTCCACTACACCACCAATCTGCACCATCGGTGGTGTGCAATGACTGGAATGCACACAAAGCGAACCAACACACTTGCAAAAGTGAGGCAACACACTTGGGGAAATGCTTTTTTGAAAACATTGTTTAAAAGACGGTGTTTTTGCCTGAAAATTCTCAACTCACTTGCCCAGGTGTCCTAACTCACTTGCCCAGGTGTCCTACCTCACTTGCCCCAGGTGTCCTAACTCACTTGCCCAGGTGTCCTACCTCACTTGCCCAGGTGTCCTAACTCACTTGCATACGCTCTCCATTGTTGGCGTACCCTTGCTGACCCTGAGTGGATGCTACAGCACGAGCTTCACCAATCTTCTGGTTCAACGCCTTGTCAATGCCATTCTTCAACTGCTTGATTGTAAAGCTTTCGTCCTGCTCACTGGCAAGACTGTAGCAGTGCTGAATGGCAAAGTTTGCCTGTTCAGTGAGGTCGTCAATGGACTTCTTGTATTCCAGGAGTTTCACCATTTTCTCACCGAAAAGCTTGGACGCCACAACTTTCAACTTCCCTTCAGCAGAACCAGAGCCGTTCGTCTTCAAATCTGTCTTGACACCGTTGAGCGTGTCAAGGTCAAGACCAATCAACATATTCTCCATAGCATTGAAGGGGGAAGCACATGCACTGATGTGGAAGTCGGCAATCTTCTTCTCAATCTCCTTGAGCTCAGGCAACTCTTGACAAATCGGCACTTCTTTCTTTGCCTTCAACTGGTCTAAAAAACCACGGGTCTTCAGCTTGTTTTTCAGCACCTTTGCTGACTTGTCAGCACCAGTGCCACCGCCACGCATCTTGATGATGATATATGCTTGGTGATTGTCTGCATCAAGCTCACTGATGACCGTTTCTGTTTTCCATTCCCGCTTGGTTGTCATTCCAACCAGCTTGAAATCATTGTACTTCATCTCTGTGAGCTCTTCAACAGTGAGGTAGATGTCAAGCACAGTCTCGCGAGTGTCAAAGAACATTCCAATGGTCTTGGAACGGTCAAGGGAAGAAAGCACAATCTTCACTCTGTCTCCTTCTCCACGATTGAAGCGCTCTGTGTTCTCACCCTCTTGGATGTCAAAGTCAAGCTGGTTGATGAGGTCTTCAGGGTCAAAGTCCTCCTCAATCTCTGCCTCAGCATCCGTGTTGCCCTCACTGCCATCGCTGACATCATCATCACTGGTGTCAGGAACAGTTGTGGCATCACCATCTTCTGGAACAAGGACGAAGCGAAGGGCATTCTCTGGATAGTTGAAGTGTTCCCTGTTTGGTTGGAAGTTGCTGTCCCTGAAAATTGGACTGCCTCCATCTGCAGCAGTATTGACGCTCCTGTTGGAGACCACTGCCACCTCACCACCCCGAAAAATGGTCTTCACCTTCTTCCTGCGGTGGTCGTCCAAACACCCAAAGTTGGAATGCCAGACCTTGATGATACGACCGCCTGTGCCCCACATTCCAGCACCAATTTGACTGATGTACTCAAGCATCTGCGAAACAGTCATTCCACCAAAGAGGGGATACCATCCACTTTTAAAGCGACCAAAAAAGCTGACAAACTTGAAATACACGGAGATGGGCACACCCTGAATGTGCTTGACAGCACTGTAGCTTGGGGAGTGGATTTGCTGAATGTAGATGGGATTGTTCCTTGAAACGACCGACTGCACTGGCATCTCAATGTCCCAGTATGTCAGTGCAAAATTGACAGCAAAGTAGCGCCAGTTCTCATCATTTGCCTGAAGCACTCTAGTACAATAAGCACGGATGGTCTCACCTTCCAGAATTGCCAAGGGTTGGCACTTCTTCACACCCAACCTTTCACACAAGATGACTTCAGGTGTCATCGCCATAGCTCTGGATGAAAAGTGAGCAGAACCCAAACTAACAGCTTGAGCGGAAAAATATAATGTATATGCTTCTCAAGTTCAACCATTGCCACGGGTCATCAATTCCGTGTCAAGTTCTGAAGACTGCTGGGTACAACTCACGCTCTCCATCCCCCCAATCCCTGATGGGCGCACTTCCTGAAAAAAGAAGTTGATGCAGTCAAGGAAGTTGATGGTCAGGATGTAGTAGCAAGGCGTCGGATGGAATACCCATAAAATTATATAATAAACTATTATATAATTTATGTTCTAATTTTTCTAGTAATGAAATTATTTGTTGTAAATTTAGGTTTAAAGATATAAATAGTTTATATAATATGGCCTTGCCCCGCTTATGTATAGGTTATTGCCTGTTATGATTTGATGATGTTATGGTATAAAATGGTTAAAGCGCCTTGGCGCGGTGTAAGATGGAAAGTGGGGCAAGGCCTTATCTAACTGCTATAACCCTTTTGAAACCCCTATACAACCACGGGCCAGTGGTGGTTCAGCATGATTCTGATTTTGCCAATAGTGCTTGAGCTAGCGATTCACGGCTTGAGAAGCCGACAACGGCTTGAAGACCTTTACACGTCCAAACGGCCAAGGACCGATGTTACCATCCCACCAATACGACTCGATAGTACTTCTGCTCGTCGTTCACCACGGTCGCCATGTTGAGATACTGAGGAGAAAAAGCCTG
Source organism: Symbiodinium kawagutii (assembly GCA_009767595.1). Taxonomy (NCBI): domain Eukaryota; class Dinophyceae; order Suessiales; family Symbiodiniaceae; genus Symbiodinium; species Symbiodinium kawagutii. Next base: position 883,798 of record VSDK01012907.1, on the reverse strand, counting down.
CTCCGGAGTCAAGTGCAGCTGGTGATCGATGGTCCACTTCTCCATCATCTCACGGTGCTGGTGCCAATCGTACCAAGTGTTGTCCCACTTGTCGAGATCATGTTCACCGGTGTGAGGGTAAAGCAAGGTATCGGTGTGTGCAGCACATACAAAAAATGGAAAGAGAAGAATGGCTAACAGGTCACTTTATTCTGCGAAGCCCTCGTTCAGGTAGATGTAGGCCGTGTTCGCGGCTTTCCATCTGCCTTGTTGTAGTAAGATTTGATCGAGAGAAGAGTACCACTAAGTGCCTCCCGCCTGCCGCAAACTGTAGGGGCAAAAGTTAAAGCATTCCGTGCTGAGGTGAGGCCCACAACCGATGGCCTTCCAGTGCCCAAACTCGACCGCCAGGCCAAAGCTGAGGACACAGGATAACCAACATACCTCTGGGCCACAGATTTTAATCTTAATCATGGCCATGACTACGGATACAACCTATAACCATCCCCAAATGAGTAGATAGAATAAGGAGGATATTCCATCTACTCCAGGCATTTTCATACTTTCTGTTCACAACAAGTGCCATGTATTCATGGAAAATCTATGAAACTCGGCTCCCTCATTTTTTCTTGATTCTATTGATTTATCAAATTCACATCAGCTGAGAGCATATCAAAAAATACATATTCCAAATATTAATAATGGCTTCAATCCATTCCAAACATGGTTGTCAAGGAAGTTCGAAGTGCGAAGTACTGTGTCTTAACATCGGCAGTGTGCATAGCTACTCCAGCGTTCCAGTAAATCCCAATCAGCATGTTGGATCCAATTGGCCCCCTCATAATCATTCATCAAATTCCATCAAGCATTCTTCCGGTTGGTGGTTTCATTGTTGATCCTAATCATTTGGCAGTGGGTCAAAACCCGTACCCTTGGTTCCCTCTCATTAACCATTGTTTTCCCTATTATTGTTGGTTACTATCCCTTGAAAATTGGTTGGTTAATATATAGCCATTTACCAGACAGTCGCAGTCAACAGCTGTGCTAGATCTTGGATAGGCGATCGCCAGATCTGGCGGCCAGCTGAAATGAAGTGATAGGCAAATGGTACCACTTTGGTAGCTGTTTGAAAGGACATCATTGATATTCCACAGCATGATGATGATGATGATGATGATGATGATGATGATGATGATGATGATGATGATTAATTAATGAAAATGATAGTGGCGGTGGTGGTCGTGCTGATGACGATGCCTTTCTTGGTGATGATCTGTGATAACTGCTATCAGTATTAATTATGATGTAGTATTCTGCTTGTAGCGCCAACCTGACGACGATTGCCCGATCTCTGCTGTTGGAATTGTGTTCAGTAGAGGTCGGTCAATACCAAGAACCCATCGATCATCTCATGGACGACGTTGATGGCCAATCGATGCACCAATGAGTATTTTGCTACCTACAATGAGAGGCGAGAAGAGTTCATCCGTTGACATCCCCTGTGAATCACCAAACAACAGTGTAACAACAAGCATCAAGTGCGCTGTGGCCCCCATCCACGACACCGGCCTCATCAATACCATCCTCGGTGTGACCAGCACACGTACATCACTTCGGATCCGGGACAATCACTGGTTGCTTACACGGGCAAAAAATTGCTCATGTTGGTTGGACTGGTTTAGTTGCATCAACAATTTCGGCCAACAGCGGGCCGATCCCCAAAATAGTGACATGTGCCTTCAACAGCGAGTGGTTGACATTTCGCTCCGATCTCACCACCTTGCTGGGAGTCAGCCGATCAACTGTTGGCTGAGTAACCGCTGTTCATGTAATTTCAATGGTTGAAAAACCATGAAACACCACCATCATCGCCTTCGCAGTTCACCGTTATTCGCCGTTATTCACCATTTTCACTGTTGAACACACCAATGGTATGACTAATTAAGCATGATGATTCAGTAAGAATAGTTATTGCAGTTAGTAATTGGTATCAAACGTGACTGACCGTTCTACAGTCATTATTCAAACCATGAAGCACAACAAAAACCTGAGTCAAATATTGCAGCTGTTAACCATCACGGAGAATCAATTGTCAGCAGCTATTCCTAACCTCATATACAACATCTGCGAAAACAAATTATGTAATCTCGTATTATTGTTTATTTTCAATGTCATCACCCCATTAAAGATCCACATATTCAAGAATGATCAAAGATCATCAATATTGGACATGAAATTTTACTACGCACCTCATGATTGGCCCTCATCATCCGTTGCTGAAGCACTCTGAAGCCTCATTAGCATTCACCGATCACTGCTGCAAACCATTCATCACCATCATTAATCATCTCAATCCATCATTAAGCCACCAAATTCACTACTTCCAAGGTACTTAACCATCATTAACAACCAAAATAACCACTGCAAAGCATGATCAATCACTACTTAACCGCCCAAAACCATGATCGATCACCAAAATCAATCCCAAAAAATCACCAAAATCAACCCCAAATCACCTACTGAACATCCAAAACTCACCAAAATCCGAAAAAAAATCACCAAAAATCAACCCCCAAAGGTCCGCCAAAATCAACCCCCACAGTCACCCACAGTTCCACCCTTCACCGCCGCCCTTGGCCCGCGCCCCCACCGTCCCCGCCGCGGCACGTAGAGGCGTCGCAGCAGCTCCACAGCGCTGCCCCGGTGCTGCAGCACGCGCAGACCAGGCAGCTGATCGGCCAACTGGGCAGCGGCCTGGCGATGGGAGAAGCATTGGTCAACAAGTTAAGATGATTAGTTAACTGATAATTCTGATTCAATGATTATGATTGTAATTATCAATGATTAGTTCATGATTATGATTATAATGTTATAATTATTGACAACTAATCATCAATGATTATAATTATCAATGGTATGACTAGTTATTCATCAATTATTATGAATCATGAACTAGGTATGATTATAATGCTAGTTAAAAGCATTGGTCATCATGAACTAGTTATGATTATAATGATCAATGATCATCAACTTAACTTATAATGAATCATGAACTAGTTGATGATTATCATGATCTATGATCAACCTATCAGTTGATGATTATTCTATAAGCTTATAATGAATCACTCAGAGGATAAGTGATAGAATAGATAATGAGCATGGGTAAGCTGATAATTCTATAGTTGATGATTAGTTAACTTCTAATGAATCATGAACTAGTTATGATTATAATGAATCGCTAATAGGATAACTATAATGATGATTCTAATGATCAATGATCAACCTATAAGCTGGTAATGATAGATAATTTATAAGCTTATAGATTATAATGATCAATGATCATCAATTTGATTATAATTCTATAGTTGATGATTATAGTTGATGATAATAATTCTATCGTTGATGATCATGAAAACCATAATGGTGATGATTCTAATGATCTATGATCGACCCATAAGCTGGTAATAATGGATAATTTATAAGCTTATATTGGTTATAATGAATCACTAATGGGTTATTATGAATCAACTACTGATTCAACCATCAGTTGATGATAATGATTGATGATGATTAAATGATGATTGATGAGTATTTATCATTTATTTACCATCCGTTAACAGGGCAACTAGTTGATGATTCTTCTATAAGCTTATAATGAATCACTCAGAGGATAACTTATGGGATGGTGAATAACCATCAGCGAATGATTGATCAATGAGATAGTGGTTGATGACGAATGATTAATGATTAATGGGTGGTTATTGACCATTGATCATTAACCGTTGATAATGCTCAGTAAATGATAATGACCAATAAGTATTTATCACTTATGATAACAAATAATGATCATGAAAACCATAATGATGGTTATATAGTTGCAAATAATGATGATACTGATGATAATGAGGCTGGTTAATGGTGAACCATATTAACAAAGCTAACAGTAATCATGGATAATAGTTAATCAGTTGATGATTAATATAGCTAATGATTAATATCATAGCTTGTGAATGGTTGCTGGGTAATCATGATTGATGGTATCACCAACCAGCTGATGGTATAACGCTTGTTAATGATTAATGGATGGTTAATGGTTAAGCCAATGGATGATTAGTGGATGATTAGCGGATGATTAATAAGCAATAAAAGCTAGGGGGCTAGTGCTGAATGGATGGTTAATGGATGATATCCTTAAAGTATAGGATTAACCTTAATTAATCCTATAGCGAATGGGCGGTGAATGAGAGTGACTAGTGATTAATAGTCATTCATGACTACAAACGGTTGATTCCCAATGATACAGGATAACAGGAATGGCTGATGATTTAATGATTGGTGGTTAATGATTCGTGGACAACAGTTAACAAGCAACTAATGATTACTTAATGATCACTGTATATAATGACTAGTTTACGATTAGTCAATGGTTAAATGGTTAACCAGCTTTAAAGTTGCCCTTATGATATTAACCATGATTGATTGACAAAGTAACCGCCATTAGCTATAGGACTGGTGCTGAATGGATGGTTAATGGATGACTACTTGATGGCAAGTTAATGATCAATCATTCTATGGCTAAAATTAAGTACAAGATAAACATCAGTTTATGATTAATGATCGGTCAATGAATGGTCACTGGGCTATTGGTTCATGGATGACTAATGATGGTTAATGACTAGGTGCTCGTTAACTACTAGCAAATTAGTTAATGATCAACAGTTAGTGATACTGAAAGATATAATGTTCCATGGTTAAGTTTACCACAATGGATGAATGATGAACGGTCAGTGTGTGATTAATGATTAGTTCATGGATGGTTAATGGCCGATGAGAGAATGATTGATGATTAACTAATGGATGGAATTTTAGGGTCAACCATGATCAATGCGACAGTGTGAAATAGGCTGAGTGTGCAGATGTGATGGTAGTATTGTCAGGTGGTAGCTTCTCGATTTAGCGCGGCAAAGTGAAACAAACAGTCATGACCCGCTCGCCAAATGAGCTAGCTGCCATTGACCCTTGCTGACAATGATTGTCATCGCTGACCGTCATAATAATCTAACACCAAGACTATTCATGAACATCATCTGGTTGGTGGTTTCGTTTAACCCTCTGAAAAATATGCGAAAGTCAACCAACCAACCATTGTGGGTAGAGGGGAAAAAGACAATGTCAAACAATTGACCAATAGTGGTTTAACCATTGGCTATCATTCCTATTCTTAGCCAGTATGGAGGGGTATATCCCCGAAAAACATAAAAGATTCAACCAGGAGGGATTCAACACAACGACAATTCATGAACATCATGAATTCTCAACTATGGTTGGCCATCATCATCATTCACCGCGATCACAATCCATCACTGACTGACATATCGATCCCTTGCTAAGACTCTACTTCTTAATAGTCTGTGTATGGTGTTCATCCATTCCATTGCAAAAACAAAAAACGGTTTCTCAAAATAGGGCCCCAAAAGTCGTGGGTTTATGCCTACAACTGACTACTATTGAATGATTTACGGGTACCCCTGTTCTGAGAAACAACCAAATCCAAGAAACGGTGGCTGCAAGCCACCAACCACTTATGATCCATCATTGTGCCTCTTGTTAATCCACCATGTCAGCCTTCCTCCCTCGCGCCTGCAGCACAGCCGTACGACCCACGCCAGGTTGACCTGTGGGATGTTGGTGCGGCTGCACCGGCCAAATCATGTTGTTAGCTGGATTGTATCCAATTACTATACTACTATACGGAATTTGTGGGGAAAACAGCTACTTCTAGGGTGGATTTTCCATTTTGATGGTGGATTTTCCACTGCTATGTTAGATGGTCTACCCACATTTGCTGTTCGGCGAATCATAGGTTTATGGCCAACCCTAGCCAATAGCCAACAATCCGGGGAGATTAAATCAAACCTCGAGTATAAGCACAATAACAGCCCCATAATTAGTTACCAGGGGGATTATCATCCAAATGAACTTTGGTTTGCTGGGACCTATGAAAACTTGGAAGCCTCCAACCGTGACATGACCAGCTCCAAAAAATAAATCTACGCTATCTCTACGCTATAAGTTATCAAACCATTCTTGTTGCGCCATCATCAACTAACTACTACCATCAACTATTGATTGCTATTTGGGTATGTGCCAAAACAGGGAATCCAATTATCCACCAAAAGATGATCATTTTGTAAGGACATACCATGTGTGAACATCGTTGATCTTTCGTAGCCATTAGCTTTGATCATTATCCGCCAACGTGGAACCCTGCGGTTTACGCAACAAATGGTGTACCCGCCAAAAGGGGTGGTTTCCCCATGAAAGATGGCAATGAACTTGAATGGTGAGTAGGTGCCATCATGGCCCATCGACACACCAGTAAAGATCATCCCGTATCAACACTAAAAATCAATAACCACTAGAAACCATTGTTGCCCACAAATAAACTCCTGGTTATAACCACCATGGCCATGGACAAAGCCACAGATTCATCGATCAGCAAGCAGCTGGGTCGTCGCAGCACCTTGCCCAGTACGTGCTAGGTTTGTCAACAGCCACTCCTTCATCCACTTCTGCGTGGCCTCATCCTGGGTGAGGTAGATCTCGTATGCGTCTTCGACCTCTGCCTTTCTTTCCTCCTCGTCTACCTGTGTACACAGACGTTGTGCCTAAGTGTCTACCAGTCAAACTCAGGATGCCCTCCACAACCTTTGACGCTCCTGCACGAATCTGATTCTCCAACGCGTTCGAAAGGAGGCATGCTTGTCTTTTACGTCGTTGGTGGGCTCAGGTTTGGCATCCTCCATGCCTGGGTTCAACAAGACTTTACCAATATCCAGCGCCATCTGTGGCTCCATCGCGCGAACAAAGGTGCAGAACAAGGGCAAATGTTCCCAGGCCAGCTGGTCCACAAAGCGAATCCAGCATACCCACAATCCAATCAATGCCATGATGTTGGCAACATAGTGCTCTGCATGCTCTCCATCATTTCCATGGCCATAATGGTTTTGCACTCTTCAAGTCAAAACTTCGACTGCCCCAGCTACGGTTTATATCCTTGTATCACTATTGCTGGTTGGTGGTTGAACGCCCCCTATAATCATGGTTAATGATGGTCAATAGATTATATACTATGCTTGTAATTATTGATAATCGATGATGATCATTGCTGGTTGGTGGCTGAACCACCCCCAGGATAAACCATATCAGTCAACTTGCCAGTTGGGAAGTTACTAGAGAAAACTGAATGTATGAAACCACAGCACAGGCACTGTATCACCATGAAATAGCTAATAAAGAACCACCAGCAAAGACTATTTGCCAGTGAATGGCCCTTAAGTAACCATAGGTCACCATTGAATAGCCATCAAATAACCATGAGATAACCATTACATAGCAGGTGAGGGGCCACTCAATAACAAAAAGTCACCATGGAACAACGTCATCAACGTCATCCGTCGCATGATTCGCGTCATAACCCACGTATTGTCGCTGCTGCTCCCTGCCTTCGAGGATCAAAGGAGGAAGTTGCTTGGTAGCCAAGCAGCTTTGGACGCTCCTGATGATGATGGATGGTCAACATACGTTGGCAAAGCGAAGTCGTGATGAATGGCTACCCAGGATGAAGCTAAACCCCTGGCTTATTAATAGGGGGTATCCCCTAAAAGCCTTGGTTTTCCATTAAGCCATGGGAACTTTCCTAGTTAATCAACCAGGGGTTTAGCTTCATCCTGGGTAGCCATTAATACTGATTATGATGATCATTACCGGTTCATATTGATCTTTCCTGCAAGAACATAATGATATGAATACTGATGTCAATATTGATTATAATTGATCAACATGGTTAATGTGGATTATAATGATCAATACTGATCATTACGGGTTGGTGGATATAACCCATCCCCGAAATAAAGGTCAATGAACCAACCATTGCAAACAAGGATCAAGGTTTAGTTGTGGGTCAATCTTAACCATCCAAAAAAGGGCAAATGAAGATCCCAACAGCCCGACCAGTTTGGTCATCTGTGGGATGTTCACCAGGGTGCAAACATATGACTAGTTGGTGGTTAGTTTGCACCATCCCAAAAATATTAATCAAACAACTCCCACAGTTGTTGAGGACGAAACTTTTTTTGGAACCAACAACTAAATGACCAACATCTGTTGATATGTTTGGTTGGATGCTCATTTATCATCCTTGTTGCGTCCATTGTCATTGACCATTGGTATACGGAAGTATCAACCGTTCTTGTCGATGATCAACTGGTTGGTGGTTGCAACGCCTATGATAAACTGTGGAAAAAATGTTTGAAGAAACCAAACAGTCAACCAATAATGCTGATACATGTTGAACATGACAATGCTATCCATGAAAATCGACGTTCTGCCACCTGCTCGGACATGAAGCAGTAGCATCATGTCACCGTCTGACGGGGAGTCCACAGATTATTCGCTGAACCATTCATCAGTGGAGGTCATCCTATGAAGTGCTTTGGGTGTCCAATTCTTTGATTACGCCGTGTTGGACCATACCATTCCGCCAAGGTAACCTGAAAGTAAGATCGGCTCCATTTGCAGCTTGCCAAAGTGAAAATGGTAAACTCAATTGATCCGCGCGTCGTCCTGAATACTGTTTCGGCTTCATATGGTGGTTCCTCAAAAAAGGGACCCCCCAAATCATCCAATATTCACCATCTAGTCTAATCAAACAACCATTTTGAGGGGTTCCCTATGATAAGAGACCCCCTTCATATACTTACCAGAAAGAATCATCAATTGGGCAGCCCCCGACATTGAAACTCGATGCCCTCTGACGTATCACCAGGTTGTGGCGTCCTCACAAAGGATGGCTGGCTGAAGAGGAAACCACCCAAAGAGCTCACATCGCCCCTGGTGACCACATTGACCTCGGTGGAGAGTTGTGGGTCAAGCCATCCCCAAAAACCATTGGTGCATAATCAATGTGCATTGTCAATGATCATTTTAGGGGTTGAGGCTCAGATCTGATGATTTTCGGGGTTCATAATTTTGACTGCATAACGAGGACTGACGGTTGAAGGTTGATCAAGTTGGTTGATGGGAAAACCGAACCTGGGGAACCCGGGTTTTTGGCCACCATCTAAAGGTTCCCTGGAAATTTTTCCTTCAAATATTGGTTGCTGAGGGAAATTAATGGTTGTTATTGATTGGTAAAAAATCGGTATATTACTGTCCATGAAAAATACCAATGATGATTGCTAAGGGGCGATGGTAACTATTGTTTCTACTGTTTGCTTTCAATAAGCAATTGCTAGTAGTGGCTGGTCCTGAATCATCACGCTTCAAAAAAGCAACGCAACAAAGCAGAACAGCAACAATTTCGCCGCAAGTGCCATCATGGCAGCTACTGTCATGCCAAGTGGTGGAAATAGCCCGAACAACCAATGAAAATGTATCATCATCCCACTGACATGTTGTCAAGTGCATTGCTTCGCTCACTTTACTGTGTTTGAGCGGTGAACAAATGCACACACGCCGGGCTGTAGGAAAGCCTGCGCGTTTCCTTGACTCAGCGTCAGTCAAAGCCATTTGGGGGCCAAGGTGCGTTCTCAAAATGGACGCTTTTCCATGCGCTTCCCCTTGTGTCACCATTCTATGCCGGAACTTGCGTCCTTGCGTGTCACTTTGCGCGGCACATCCCTTCTAAGCAGGCCAAGCGGTTGGCTTCAACGGGCGTTTGCGTTTACATTGCGAAACCAGAAGCCGTCGTGGCAAAATTGGCAGCTAGATTTGAATCCAATTTTGATCTCGGATAAGCCACTTTACTCACAGTTTGCCAAGGCCCTTATCATTCAATGGGGCCCTTGTCCAAATGAGGCTTGCCTTGCCCTGTTTACAAAGATCTAGGCGTAGCGGTCGCGCGGGCGTTTTGGCCAGCCGCAAAGCTTGGAGGCGCCTTGGTTTAATTTAAGGCACGCTGTATTTGAAATTCCGAGCGTTTTCCTGAAGCTGCCCCGGCAAGCCCTAGCGCGTGAAAACTGAGACCTGGCATGGGAAATGGGCGAAGGACTTTCGTGGCAAATACTTTGCCCAGTCTATTTGTTGCGGAAAGCGTGCGTGGTCATGCGCGTTACGGTAACAAGGGTCCTTGCCGTGTTTTTGTAAGGAGTTTCTTGCCTTCTGATTGCGCGCACTGGCGTTCTGTCCCCAACATGATGCCTTGCCCCATGGCCCATGAGACGCACAGCTGCTAAGTCTATGAGCACATGTGCAAAGTAAGAAGAGAACGCTTGGGTACCAGTCTTCAAATCCAACATCTATGCCTGGAAGGCGTCGCCACACACTGCAGGTCCTATTTTTACATTCGCTTTGGTCAATAGAATGCTTGCAGGAATCCTAATTCCGAGAAAGTGGGTCGACAAATTTGTTCAACAAATAGATGAAGGAACACACACGTGTGCCGCTCTGCTTTCATGCTTCTCAGCCATCAAAACTTGCAGGGCAAAGTTTTGCAAGGGTGAACTACGGCATCTACGCACATACACCGTCACATGCGCAAAAATACATGCCTACAGCAAATCCACATGCAACAGAGCATCATGTGTACATCAGATTCAAATATGTGGTGATGACGATGACGATGACGATGACGATGACGATGACGATGACGATGAGGATGAGGATGACGATGATGACGATGAAAATGATGATGATGATGATGATGATGATGATGATGATGATGACGATGATGATGATGATGATGATGATGATGGTGGCGATGATGATGACGATCAGGATGACGATGAGGATGAGGATGACGATGAGGATGACGACGAGGATGATGATGAGGATGTTGATGTTGGCGATGATGATGATGATGATGACGATGATGACGATGATGATGATGATGATGATGATGACGATGATGATGATGATGATGATGATTGGTGATTGGTGATTGGTGATTGATGATTCATGGTTGTTGTTGATGATGATGATGATGGTGATGATTGGCTATGTATCTGCGTACATATTTGAAAAAAAAATATATATGACAGAATTTATATGTATATCTTTACATATAAATACAAATGCACATACACATATATAGATCTATGTATCAAATATATATATATATATATACATATACATACATATGTATGTGCTATGTTAAAGTACCAGTGCTAGCTTCGTGATTACAGAGTGGAGTTGGACTGCCAATGTCGATCAAGCACTTGCTATCCCCGTATCTTGGCTGGTTGTATCATGTTGTATCCAGGTTCTTGCCATTGTATCCATTTCTTGTTGTTGCTAACGATCCCACATTCTCGCTCTTTGCGCATTTGGGACATGGGTTTATCCATCAACTTTACAACACGACAGGCACAGAAAATGCATATCTGGTGAAAAAACAGGTGCTCAAATGTGAAATGTGCTTTTGAAACAGCTGTGTTTGCAGAAACAAGGCAATTTAGCGGTCAGCAATTTCCGGACCCCTGGTGAACATCGACGGAGTAGAGCTGCTGGGGTGTGAACTACTGCCTATTGATTGGTCAATGTTGAACCATGCCGATAAGGTGGTTTCGCAAGTCATAGGGGTACCCCAAGTGATCATCCCATATCAGACATTGTTTATGAATAAACCAACCATTTCTTTGGCGTCCCTTATTTTGATAAACCCGCGTCTTCTATACTTCAAATTATTGTTGCATGTGCTTCCTGTTGCGGGTGTTGATGGAAAATTGGTTTCCTGCGGTGAAAACTAAAAGGACCTGTTCAACCAAACCTTGGAACAGGAAAGGCGCTATCTGTGGAATGAGTCTGGAAACATCTTGGAAATGAAGAGTGTTCCCAGCAACACAACCAACCACCAACCATCACCTAGTATCAACCATCATTGACCATCACCGGCCCAACTATCACTCGCCTATCAAGCATCAACTAGTATCAGCATGTATCAACCATCAATGGACAAGCTACGACTGAACAATCGCTGACATATCAACCATCAACTAGTATCAACCTGTATCAACCATCAATTACCCGCAAGCATTTTGTTCGGAAAACCCCTGGCAGATCATCCCTTTTGGGTTGATTTTCTATTGCCATGTTAGTTTACCAGAGGGTAGCCATCACTAAGCAATCACTGGCGTACACGGTGGGGCCCCGAATCGTTAGCTAAGTTGGTTTATAGCTAAGGTAACTAAGGCAAATGGTAGACGTGACATGATAGAACCAGTCTGGTTGGTGGTTTCTCTCTTCCCACTGCCCATCCGACTCACGCCGCGACAGCTGCATCGAAACTTCTGTATCGACACAGAAAACAAAGATACCCTCGGGACACTGGAACAACTGCAGAAAGAGACTGCCAGCAAGTGCTCGTGAAGGTTAAAAAGTTTACCAAACGCAATTTAAGGCAGCTAATTTATACCCACGCGATTGCATGTCGCATGCCAAATGCTTCAACGCACAAAGGGGAAATCTTGGCTCAAAGCCCTGGATGCACCCACTGGGGTGGGTTCTCCATTTGATTTCATTCGCCTTTGAACCGGGCCAGGCACTAATGAAAGAACCGAATGACGGTTAAAGAAAGTGATCATTTTCCTAATGCAGGATGCAAACTCTGAAGGGGTTTGGCAAGTTACAATTTTAACATCCTGATGATATGCTAAGTAAGCAAGCTCAATGAAGGACGTGGATGTTTCCGGATCCACTTTCCATTCAAGACTAAACAAGAAACTTGTAACCGCTGACCACTCGTCGGGAGTTATGGTTGGCAACCTACACTCAGGAAGAACCAAGATCTCAACTTTACTAAAAGTGCCTGATTGATGCCATGACCGAGCACTTCGTCTACCAATAGAGCCCTAGTTCCACGCAACCCATCGATTGGGTTCACTTTGAAAGCGCGAAGCCTCAAGCGCGAATTGGCATCATTGGTCCAATCAGTCTTCACGACGTCGAGTGCATCTCCCGAATTTGAGGAGCAAGTGTGCAGCTTGATCTCTGCGATCCCCAAATAATCTGAAACGGTGTGCAATCTGGACCACACCTTCGAAGCGCTCATCCCAACACTTTATTCGACGCAGCAGGTTGTACACTGCTTCAGCGAAATCTTTGGGCATAGCCAACAACATCAAATGGCTGTGGGTCAAAACCCTGTACCCCTGGTTCCCCTATCATTAACCATTGTTTTCCCTATAGTTTGTTGGGTAATAATCACCATTAGTGGTTGGTTAATATTGACCCATAGCCAAATTAGCAGCCACTAACTCATGCACGAGTGGCACAATGTGCGATCATCTCCTGAAGCCAAGGCCAAGGTTTGACTGCTTCAAGCACCTGCAGATCTTGTTGAGGTTCCAACCCCTATGAAAAGTATTAGTCAACCAACCATTTCTTAATAATCACAGGGGAAAATAGGCAATGCTTAAAACCACCAACCGGTAGAATTAAATGGCTTATTGACCAACTTCTAGCCAGTATCAACCACGATTAACCACTATTTGATCAAGTATTTACCACCAGTAACCACTATTAACCAACTTACTAACCACTTATGCATTGATTAATAGTATTCACCATTCATGGGTTACTAGCTGTATGGTAGTTTCTCAAAATAGCGGACCCCCCAAATCATCCAATAGTAGTCATTTATAGCAATAAACCAACCAATTTTGGGGTACCCCCATTTTGAGAAACCACCAGATCAACCACTGTTGGTTGATACTATAAGCCCAGCCTCGTAGCTCACACTCCCCAGCCATGGCACGTGATTCTCTGCAGCTACCACGTAACCTCAGCGAGGAAAACTTCGTGGCACGTGACATGCCTGGCCATTTACCAATCCTTAAGGTTCAGTGAATCACTACTTGGATGTGCAGCTGGGGCTATAGCCATGGTTAGTTACTCCCTATAAGGTAGCTTATAACCCCTAGAAACCATGGCTAGTGACCACTTACTCAGCGGGGGTGCACATCCAAGTAGTGGTCAAGAATGAACGATAAAATGCAATGAACAACACTGATTTGGGACACCAATCAACAGAAAACCGGATATTTGATCAACACTAATCAGCAATAGTGACATTGTACAGCCATTGATCCGACAATGACAACGGTTGCCTAATAGTTCGTAGTGTATGAACAAAGCTGAAAAGTGTCCAGAACTGGTGGCTTCTTGAAATTTTGGAAACCCAGAAATGTTACATCTCCCATTTGCCTAGTAGTCACCCTAGTTATAAACCAACTTTGCGAACGATTCGGGGCCCCACCTTGAAGACATCAGTCGCGATCTCACGATTCGATCATCTCAGGGTTGTACTCCCTGGGGCCCCATAAAGTGGATCAGATGCGATCCTTCCAATATTGCTGTCCTCCAGTACAATTCATTGAAGCCTTTGGGTACCTTTACTTGCGGATTAGTGGCTGTTTCTCACAATAGGGGACACCCCAAATCATCCTTGCTCAACCACTTTCTGGGGTTCTCTATTTTGAGTTCGAGAAACCACCACATTGTTCTTGGCGAATGTTGGCTACTACTCGGTGTTACACATCATCGGTCCCCAACCATTTTCAACCTCAAAATCAACAGTTGTTAACCATCGGCTAATTCGAAATTCCATTTGCCATGATTCCCCGTTATATAACCAACCATTGCAAATCATTGACCACCATCAACCACCATTCATGAATTGATCACTAGTATGAACCAGTCTTAACCACTATGAGCCAGTAATCAACAATCAACCATTATTTAGCCACTAGTGAACCAAAATCAACTACTACTTAGCCACCATGAACCATCAATTATCCATGGTCAAACCACCACTAATTCACCAACGTTGAACCACCAATTTCTTGCTGGTACACCGTTGATTATCACTGTTAAATCACTCATTCAGCAGTTTAACTACTTTTTAAAAACCATGGCTTGACCATCCTTTAACCACTGTTACACCACCAAATCAACCATTGGTTAATCGTCTTAGCAACCATGAATCCACCATGAATCCATCCACGAACCAAGCACGTGACTCAAGAGTCGTCGCAGCTCATGTTCGCGACCCAGTAGATCCTGCGGAGGGCTGTGGTTTCTTGCAAAGGAGTAGCCCCAGTTATCATTTGTTAATAGTAGTGGTTAATAACTGGTTAATAGTGGTTAATCAATGGTAAATAGCGGTACCACCCCCAGATAATAATCATTGTTTAATAGTGGTTAATCATTGGGTTAATGAATATTTATAAAGGTTAATAATGGTAAGAGTGATAAATAATAAGTCGGTTGATATGGAAACTAAACCAATGGTCAATAGTGGTAAATAATTCGTAGTAGTGAAAAATAATGGTTGATTATTGTTAAGTAATCTGGAATCATTCTGTATTCATGCTTAACGTGGGAAGAATCGATACTTCTTGGGACTAATGGTCTATCAATAGCTAAAACTGGTGGTTTCTCAAAACAGGCTAATCAAACCAATGGTTGATAGTTGTAAATACTCCTTGTAACCATGGATAATTCTGGTGGTTCATGGTTACTAGTGCTTAATAATGGTTTTAAGTTATCACCGTGTTTTAACCATGATCAAGTCACGGTGGTTTCTCAAGTCATAGGGGTACCCCCAGTTATCATCGAAGCGTTTAATGACTCATTGTAATCAACCATCCATAACTTGGGGGTTCTCATTTTGAGAACCCCCCAGTATTAATCAAATGAATTCTCAATCAAACCAATAGAAAGTCGATGTTATACCAGCCGTGTTGCCTTTCAAGAGTTGTTGATGATTTGAATGGAATCCAATCATTGATCATCTGGTTGCGCATCCATACTCTGCACCCAAGGTGAACACCCTATGACTTGAGAAACCATCAGGATTTGATCATTGTTAAAACAGGATCACAACTTGTGAACATCATTACCTATAAACCAGTATCAAGCAATACAACTAACCATGCTTAAAGACCTTATTAACCATCTAGGATAATTTCGGTAGATTAAGAACGGATTCTAATCATTATCAACTATTGTTTACCATTATTATCACCATTGATTATAACCATGGATCAATTATCATTATTAATAGATCATCCATCAATTAACCATCATGATTAGAACCCTTATCCATTCATCATTATTAACCGTGGATTCTCTACACAGGACCAGTGAACTGATCACACCACGAGAACCAGGAGAACGACCACGGTGGACCCGAGTGGCATGGTAGATTGTGCCCCTCGCCTTTGCAAGCGCCCCAGAGATGCTGAGAAATTGGGCGCAAATGACCCATGATGAATGGTTATCTTGGTGGCTGAACTAGATCCCTTGCTAAAAATATACATTTTTAGTGGTTATTAATGGTAAATCAATCATATCCCAAAAACACTAAAAACCTAAGTTAGTGGGTATAAGCCATCCAGTTAATATGGTTATAATCAATGGTTATCATAATGGTGAATAACGGTTAATAATCATGATTCGAATCCATTATTAATCCACCGAAATTCTCCCAATGAAACCGGAATACGGTTGATTTAAGAATTTTTAGTGCATGATATCAAAATGATTTCCCATAAGATTAATTTGGATGCGAAAGATCAATACAATGATCGGACTCCAAGACTACAATCAAAGGATATGTATGGATATGTCCATATTGGAATCCATTATGAATTATTTGGATTTGCAACACTATGCAATACCGTATTTCCATATCATCATATTCAAATGCTATATCATCATTGGAATCCCCTATTGCTAACCATATTTCACCATAGAATAATCGTACTTCCATATTCAAATACCACATATCTAGATTCTTCCGTATCGGTTCCAGTTTCACATCAAGTGTTTCGAGTGAGATGACCGACACCCTGACCACTGATGTCAAAAAACAGTCGGCGGTCTTTGGTCGTTGGTGAAACTTTCAGAAAATGAAGGAGCAACTTCTTACACTAGTATGTTGATTATTCAACAATAGTTGCTCCCGGATTTTCTAAAACATTTTCACCTATTCAACAATGTATGTCAGTCAATAAGTTGCTTTTCAGCCAAGAATTCCCTATGTTTGCCAACATTTGGTGGTTTCTCAAAATAGAGGGTACTCCCAAATTATCCAACATCAAGCGTTTATAGTCTTAAAAAACCAACCATTGCAGAAATCGATATGTTTGCTAACATTCTGCGACCACAATTTCTATCACTCATTGGATCTCATTGGCATCAGCTCAATGTCCAAGTCGTGCTTCGGTCACACCCCCACTCTCCGCCTCCAATCTCATCACCATGCTGATCTTTGAGCCATGGCAACCATGGTGTCATGGACACCGGTGAAGGGTAGCAAGAATCCATGGGTAGATGGATAGGTTCCATAGGATCCTATAATTGATCTCATGGCTTTTTAGATAAGAGTTCTATATGGTGTCTATGATAGGTTCTTGGGTTCTCAGGTTCTTAGATGGATCAATAGATAGATACTGTAGATGGATGGTTAATAGCTTTCTTGCTGATCCTTGGATGTGTTCTCTCTCAAGTTTCTGGCGTGATGCCAACAGCACGGGCATAGATCCATGGCAATACCCCTGAAACATTATCATTCACAATGATCATTAAACATTATATGATATACCAGAAAGGATCGCATATCGTTTACAAGGGTTAATGATGGTCAACCATGGTTGCTAATAGGGGACAATCAGCCACAAGAATGGGTATCAACCAGTAAAAGTCTGATCATTCAACTGGGTGTTTCTCAAGTCGTAGCGGTACCCCTACTTGTCATCCAAGTCCTCAATCATTGATAATCACTAATAAACCATTCATAACTTGGGAGTCCCATTTGGCTTGAGAAACTACCAACTGCCCATGATTGGCCCCAACCATAGGTCCGTGCCCGTGATCGGTGTACCTTCTGTGCGACGACTCGAGCCAACTTCAGCTTAGGGGAGCGCATCAACAGCAAGCCCCTGGATATTGCGCAAGTAGATCAATCCTGCGAGTTGTGTTGATTCGTTGGATTGCTCAGATTATGTCCCTATGTGGGTGGGGGTTTCAACCCCTATGAAACATACGTTTTTCAACCAACCAACCATTTGATAATGCGGGTGAAAACTTAGAAATGCTTGAAACCACAAAGCAGCTATAGTAGATTACAATGAATGATTATCCCATGATTGCACTGACTATATCACTATTGCTGGTGGTCACTTCGGCAATCCAATGGTTATATCCAGTCAGAGTGTTCGTTTGTTGTAATCCTGGAATCCTAGTAGATGAACCCGGTGTTGATGACCCAGCGGTGTTGAGTATATCCCTATCTTTAGCATCCAATATCACTTGATTGTATCTACTGGTGTAGGAACTGTTTATCACTAAGTGTTCATTGATTGCATCACTAATGCTTTTTCGTGACATCACCATTTTTGGGGAGTTGGGGAGTTCCAAAGGAAAATGTTTTCTTTTCTTCATATGGACTTGTCAATTAATGAGGTACCCCCTATGAGTCTCTATGATTTGGTGGTTTCACCACTACAAATGACCAGCTTTGGGGCTACATCGTGGCTTTGGACAACCCCATGGGGTTGAGCTAACTCCAATCATTGACGATCCTGTTGAGTTCAACCATGATGGATCAGCATCTTTGGTCGCTGGAACTTGAGAATGTCAGAATGTCTGAGGGCAGCTTCCACTGGTCAAAACAAGGAATTTATTCCAAGTATTCTGCAGGCTTACTCCCGGAACATTAGCATTCTCTGCCCTGTGATGATTTCAAAAGTGATTGATGACTTTCGTTGTGCACATTCGAAACCGATACCTTGCACCTTAATGGTTCTTACATAAAACAATGGTTTCATGGTCATTAACCATAGTAAACCATCATTGACTAGTTGCCAATCATTAACCGTTACTAGCCATTCTCCGCCATTGCGAACCATCATTAACCATGCCATTATAAACCACCATGAATCATCATTAACCATCATTAATCATCATCAACCATCATTAACCACCATGAATCACCATTAACCATCCTTAACCATACAATCATCAACCATTTTGCGCCACCATCAACCATTTGCTTGGTGAAGCAACCATTGGTTTCTGGTTCTTAAGCAGTGAGTTCAACTGCGAAAACATGCGCTGGTGGTATGGCTGGACCACCTTTGCACACATGCACACAATATGTAAATGCAAAACTATGGGCGCTTTTTTTCAATAGGGAACCGCCGAAAAAGGCCGATTTAGTTCATTTATTACGACTATAGATGACTCATATTGGATGATTTGGGGGGCACCCCTTTGACTTGAGAAACACTCATTTCAATGTCAAGAAATATTGCTACCACCAACAACAGCATTGACTCCTCTAGGTGAATGGTGCCGTGAATAGCTGCATTTCAACCACTCATCCCCATCGCCACTTTTAAGCACTAATTATTCACCAATAACCACTATTAACCACTATCAACCATCACTAACCACCAACCACTATCCCGTTGCTCCCACCACCCACCCTTCCCTCCCCCCGCAGTTCCTTCCCTTTCTGAGGAACCATTCATCAACTACTATTAAATTCATCAACTACTATTAACCATCCCTAACCAACCACTATTAACCATATACAATCATCATCAATCAATCATCAACCATCCCATCATAATCAACCATTCCACCCATCACCATCAAGTATAGCCACTATTAACCACCATCAACCACAATTATCAACCATCAACCACTGTTAACCCTAACCACCAACCATCACTATCAACCAACCAACCATCACCATCATTACCAACCACCAACCATCACCAACCATCAACTCACCACCCACCCTTCCCTCTCCCCTACCGCCGCTCCGGACCCGCTGAGTCGCCCGGACGCCTTCTCTCCCTGCAGCGCCACCGCCACGTTGACGCGCGAGGCCAAGGCGCCGCTCTGCACGCAGCGCAGCTCGTAGACGGCACCCGAACCCACCTGCGGCGCGAAAGCCCGTGGGGAAAGGACCCTTGGGGGGTGATGAAATGCCGGGTGGATGGTTGGATTAGTGGATTTGATGACTTGGTGATGCTTGGTCAGTGGATTAAATGGGTCGATCTTGTGGATTAGTGATGGCTAAATGATGGTGAATGATGGTAATATGAGGATTGCGTGGTTAAAAATCATGGTCCATTAGTGACTAAACTGTGGTGAATAGTGTTTGAATGCTGGTTCATTAGTGGTTAATAGCGCTTCGTTGAGTTGACAGTAGCCGGTGGAGTACTTGCTGGCTCGCAAGTGGTTGCTCATGTTTCACCAATGTTTAATGCTATTTGATTCGTGGTGGCAATGGTTGGTTGGCTGATTTAAGATGCTCAATGATGCTCAATGTGAGGATAAGGATGGTTGATCATATCAACAGAACATTGTCAATGAAACAAATTTTGCTGGTGATCATGGTGAACGATGGTTCGAATAGTAGTTGAACAGAAGGAATCATCGTAGGTGATTCCAATGGTTTGCAAACGATGGGCTTTGCACAACGAAAGGCAATAATAGTGATTGTGAATGATGTTTTTGGGTTAGGGGAATGCTTGGCATATGCTTGATACTGAAGATCATGGTACCAAGGAATTGATGACTAGGCAGCAATCGCTGTTGCTGATGCGGTTGGGGGTGATATCTTGAAGCGAATACAGGTGGTTGATAATGTTTAAGAGAGAAACAGCACCAATAACATCAACAGCCGAGCCAGTACCAGATCGCAACTTGCTTCAATCCTGTTTGACCAGCAAAGGCTTTAAAGCAGAACCCTGAATATAGCAAAGAGATATATGTAGATTTTCTGCAAGAACACTGGAACAAATTATGTAAAGGAGCTTGTGGGCATATCTTGTCCACTCTCTCTAGCAATTCAAGAATCAACCTACCTAAATTTCATCAACACTATCCATCAACAATATCCACCCCATGTTTGAGCCGTTGACCGAGGATTGGTACCACGACGGTTGGCAAATCCCAGTAATCCCAGTAGAACAACCCTGAAGAAGCAGGAGGGCACATGGGTTCCCCAGCATTGGAACTTTCCGCAGCGCGGAAGGAGAACATTCAATGGATGCAAAGTCGTTGTTGCTGCTATATCAGCACAATTCAAGGGAAATGGCAGCAACATATAGCATGAATATAGCATGAATATAGCATGAATATAGCATGAATACAGCATGAATATAGCATATATCAGTCCAAGGTTGCTGAAATATAGCATAAATAGAGGAGAGTAATTGTATTTACATTGTATTGACCTGAATATTTCACCACAATCAAATGGTTCGTCAATTCCTGAAAGTTTCAAGAATGTACTTCGCTGGGAAATAATGCTAGACCATATATTGCTTGCTAGACATCCTCATTGGAGGACATCTTCCAATGATACATTTCCGGCGTATGTATCAGCGATCGCCCATGAACCTTTTTCTTCATGGCCGACTGGCAACTGACCGCTGCTTTGAGTGGTTGCGTGTCTGGTGGTTGTTGCTCGCAGCGAATGTGGCTCGCAGTGATCAGTCACGTCTCAGCCTGATTGCAAGTTACCAAAACAGTTGGTGTATCTCCTTTCCCCACATACCTCTGGGAGATAGACATGTACTACCCATGGTAGGTGATGTGTAGCACTAATCTACATCCATGCACGCATATAGAAATAGATGCGATTTTAAACATAAGCAGAATATCGAATATATTATTGCTATATAAACATTAGTACCCATGTACATAGATTTTGTGTATAAACATATATATATATATAAAATTGTATATGCATGCGTGTGTTGGTGAAAGCCAAAGCCCTTTTACCTCCAGTCAGTGGTATCAGGCACACCCATTTGCGAGGTGAAAAATTCACAGCGGGCGGTGCCCTCAAGAATTCATCGCAAGTGGCAACTTGAGCTTTTCAATCTACCGATGTCATGGCGCTGGATACTTTCAACGGTGGCTGGACATGATCCACAATTCTTGCTGCTAAATTCATGCAGAAATCCGGCTCAGAAAGGACAGTTGATGGGGTTCTTCCTGGACTGCCAGTGCAATTCTTGAGGGTGACATATCAAACTCAGAAACTAATCATCAATGGTCAGCGGCTGGTATCTGTAAAGTCCTGTTTTTTGGGCAAAGAAATCGTGGCAACACACTGGACCGCAAGAAACCTACCTATGCCTCTGTTTACCAGCCTCCTGGTAGTTTTGTCCAAAACGGGCGTGCCTCAAATTTTTCCTGGTAAGAAAACATGCAATCAAACAACCAACCAGAACTGATCGTTTCCCTGTGTTTTGGTGATACCAATCCATCCATTCAGATACGACATCCACTCCCAGACTGCTGAGCAGCGTCACACCAACTCGCACTTCCAGCGTGAATCTTTGACGCTTCAGCACGGCTGCGCACTCAGGTGTCTTTCCACAGGGAAGGCCATTGCCTGCCATTGGAGTTTGCTGGGTGGGAAGCGATGATGGCTGGCTGAATGGTACCCTCAGACCAACCCCTATGAACTCAGTTGTTACCACACCTGATTTAACGGCTATCCGCAGCCGATTGACCCTCATGAAAACCATCAATGGTCAGTTTCTTGTGCGCGAAAACTCGTGATAAAAACAGCATTCAAGCGCACTCAACCCTTGGGAGACAAAAAAAATGTTGGAAGTAAACCATCATCAACCCGTAATCACCATTGGTGGCTTGAACACCATTTGTTGGATGAGTTAAACCCTTAGAATCACAAAATGGTAAAACCCTTAGGGCCACCCTGCCTTCTACATTGGTTGGCCATCAGCTCACCATCAATCCAAAACACAAGCAGCTCAGCTACGCTTCGTGTTGGGAGCATCTAGCTGCAAGGTTGAACTTTCCCCACGCTTGGTGATTTATCAAACTGTTTCAGCCACGAGGTGCACCACTTTTTTGGAGCCACTATTTAGGTGATACATCCCAAGCAACCAGGTACACGCCGGCCGGTGAACAGTTGGGGTTCGACCAGCCACTAGTACAAAAATCGTTTACTTTCATTGCTCATTTGGTGTCAAGCAGCTGACCGTTATTAACAAAACAATCATTAATAGCCTTCGGCTTGGTTCATTCATTGGACCAATGATGTTAACCAATGGTGTTCAATTAAGCTGCTTGACATCATTCTTGGTTCATTCTTGATGAACATCGTTGGTCTAAATGATCATTAAACTGCTAACCATGATAAACTGCCATGAATCTTCACCATGAATGAACCAAGCCCATGGTAGTTTCTCATGTTTATCATGCCAGTTTATCATGGACTACTATGGTGAAGCAGTTTAACATCATGCCAGTTACCATGATGTTAAACTGCTAGATGTCTAACTGCTTCACCATGATCTTCACCATCCTTCCAGGCCCAGCGGAGTCGGAGTTGCTGTTGGGATGGTCCCCAAGGCCTCGCTGATTTCAAAGCGCTGTTGGGCCGAATCTTCTGCAAGGTCACGGTGATCAAGCGTTGCTCCCCCTGCGCGCCCCACAGCGCAGCCAGTGGACGATGATAATGATAGATTATATGGCTATGGGTCAGTTCACCCTTAGTCCCCCTGGTTCGCCATCATTTACCAGGCTGTTTTCCCTATAGTTTGTTGGTTATTAACCACCATTATTGGTTGATTAATATTGACCCATAGCCATATTTTGTCATCATCAATGATGGAAGTGACATGACAAGGAATTTTCAGTGGAGTGACATCATGCCGCATTTGCATGAATCGGATTTGAAAATCATAGAAAGAGAGTGAATGATGATTCAATCATGGTAACTATGACGATCAAAGAATGATAGTGACTAGCTAAGCATGATAATGATGACGTTGATGATCATGATTGGTTATACATTGTAATCTAAATCAGTATGGCTATCGCTTATGGGTAGATCTGACTCGTTTGTTTCCTTGTGGTGGATAATTATTGCACTGGCAACGGCAGCTGAATATCAGCAACCGTGGTGTGTTGCCAGCAGTGAATAGGTCCAGAAAGTTGTCTTCTGACCGTGGGGAATTTAAATGTAACAAAGATGGTGTGGTTTCTCAAGTCACAGACCCCCAGTTATCATCCACTAGCACCCATTTCTAGCAATAAACCAAACATATGTAACAATAAACCAAACATCACTTGGGGGTCCCCCAGTTGTTAAGAAACCCCCGTTAATATAGCCAGTTATATACCCTTTGCTTATCAACCATAGCAAGGCAAAATCCAAGCAGCTGCACAAGCTGTCAAATTGGTGGATAATCCATTGCTAGCTTCGATAAGCAAAGCGTAGATAGATTACCGGCTATTAGAACCATCCATAAGTGTGGTAAATGGTTTTAATATGTTTCAATCCATGGGGATCTTCAGCATCTAGGATGATGGGTATGGACACATGGATCGATACCAACTCAACTTTCCAAAAACGCGTTCTTTGAATGAAAACAGCCAGTGGCAGGCCCCAAATGAGTGGGTGAACATCGCAGCAGCGGGCAGCCTCTCTGATGTAAAGCGCTGCCACGCCCCAAAGCCAACTGGAAAAGTTATGAAATTCTGCACTAGACAGAAGGGTAGAAAACAAGAAACAACCATCACAAGCTGGAGGGGGCCCCAATCATACTATGAGAAGCTACAATTAGAAGCTAATAAGAAAAAAACTAAAAAAAACAGCTATTTTTTCATATGATGAAAAAAGCACTAAGAAGCTACAGAATTATGCAACCCACCGAAGTCGGCGGATTATTTTCACTAGCATCTGCCATAGGCAAGCCTACCTATTTGGATACTGAATAGGCATGCCTATCCTGAAAACTCAGTCACAGTGAGTTCTGCGATGCAAATGATAAGATGTAAGCATTCATGACATAATATCTACACAGTTACGCACACCAGCACATAGAGATGGGCCAAACAATGCGCACATATGCAAATGCGGAACAATGTAGATAGAGATTCTTATACCTGGTCCTACACACATATCATTACTCTAAGACATATGTGCCATATCATGTCATCCATGATATGACTAGCCCCTACCCTGGATTAGACTATTATCACAGTAATCATAATAAAACCAACATACTAGTACCTACTACTAATATCCATCAATCACGCACCATAAATCGTGGGTTAAACCAATTACTAGAGGCGGAGAAGAATAGTTATCTCCTATTATTAACCATTCATTGTTGATTATACTAGTACCTACTACTAGTACCTACTAATGGTACCTAATTTAGTACCTGCTACTAGTACCTTAAACCAACTACTAGAGGTGGAGAAGCATCCCACTCTAGCTCCCGTGGGTTCTCCCAAGCTCTGCACTCCTCGTTGTCGATAATCCAACTGGACCTCAATGGTGAGATGCTGGGGCCACCGGTGCTGCTCCATGGGTCAGCTTCGTGGTGGATGGAGGTGGTTGACCGAAGCTTTATGGTGGTTAGTGAAGATTAATGCTTGGTGAATGCATGGATAACTCATGGTGGTTAATGATAGTTAATGATGGTGAAGTCATGGATAATCTATGGTGAATCGATGGTTGTTAGTGATTGATAATGGCCAATGACGATGGTTGCTGAATGTTGATGAGAACTAGCTGTACACAAATAGTACATGCTTCTCCTGCTGGAAACTAACTGCTTGACCCTACCAAAAGGCATGGTTTCTCTCAATTTCTAGGAGGGTAATTGTTATAATGATTACCAAATGGTTAATGCATAGTTGATGAACGTTTGACTGTGGCCATGCAATGTTGAATCGTGGTTAAGCAATGGTGGATCGTGGTTAAGCAATGGTGAATCACGCGTAAATGTTGACAAGTCAACGGCAACTGCTATGTAAAGAGTTGTACAGACGATTCGTTGGTGAACAAACCCAGGTAGCGAGCACCATGGTAGACGTATTCATTAACCATGGGTTACCATTCATCAGCCAAGCTAATTGCCAGCTTCCCATCAATCATTATTATCGTTAAGATCATTCCCAGCAAGTTATTTGCCAGCTTCATTCACACTAACTAATCGCTATCAATCATTCTTTGCCAGGAATTCATTGGTAACATGCTTATCAACTAGTAACCACTACCAAGCCTTAAAAATCATCATATGAGCACCCATTCAACCCTCATGGTCAGCTATTGGAGCCATTATTATCAATGTCACTAATCATGGGTTACCATCCATTAATTAACCCATATCAATCATTACACGATTATAAGATTATGAGTTAACCCTAGTTAATGATTGATAATCTTACCCATTCAATCATTAATCCATAGTTAAGCCACAGCTATCATTACAATAAGTATCATTATAAGATTATAGTTTAACCACTATTAAGCCATAGTTAACCCTAGTTACCCACTATTAACCACCATTAACCCTTGTAAAACCATCATATCAGCTCAGTCAACCATAATTAACCACTATAAACCACCATAATCAACCACTATAAACCACCATGATTAACCACTATAAACCACCATGATTGACCACTATAAACCACCATGATTGACCACTATAAACCATCATATCAGCCCCTAGCTACCCATTCAATCCTCATCAGCCCTTACCTGACCTTCAGCCCAAGGCACTCGTCCGGATCCACCTCTCTCGCCAGCTTCCCATCGCAGAGCAGCGAGCCTTTGACTGACAGCTGGACCGAGTCCCGCAGCACCTGAGCCGTGGCGAGAGGTCGCTGTGGCGGTTCACCAAGGGGTCCAGGGTGTGGGTGCTGGTTGATGATGGTGATGGGTTGATTATTGGATGATGATTGGGTGATTGTTTAAGGATGGGTTGATGATGAGTGGTTCATGGGTGATGATGATGGTGATTCATGAGTGACGATGATGGTGATTGATGATGATTGATGATTGACGGGTATTGTTTCAGAAGTGGTTAACCAGTGTCGGTTCATGGAGGCTCATGGTTCATGATGGTTGATGATGATGCTTGAGAATGGTGGTTCAACTATTGTGAAATGATGGCTAAGAATGGCAAATTCATGGTTTATTGATGGTTGAATTGCTTGGTTTCCGCTTGAAAATCATCAGCTCATCGCTAGCTTCGTCAAGGGTCAGCAGCACCCGCCTTGAATTTGACATCTTCCTTTTTGGTCTCCGCGTCCTGAGTCGAACGAGAACCACCATAGCAGAATTCGCTGCGGCTGTCAACTGCCGAAGATGACGTCGTTGGGATCGGTGAGATCGTGACGAAAATGACGATCGTTGGTTCATGATGCTTGATTCATGGTCAACTGTAGGGAATGTCAAGTAGCAATGGTAGGGAATGTAATGGTGATACGATGTGATACCTATGGGTTTTTGATGATGAAGAAGAAAATGACGATCATGACGATGAGGATGGTGGTAGTCATGGCGATAACCCACCAATAGAGCTTGGACCATAGGCAGCGGAGCAGCACAGCTAACCACAACTACCAACTACTGCTTAACGGCTGCTTGATGGCTGCTTCATGGCTGGCTAATGGTTGGTTCATAGTTGGTGGACAGGTGGTGAATGGTTGGAATGATTGGTTCATGCTTGGTGGATAGGTGGATACGTGGTGAATGGTCGGCGAATGTTAGGTGAATGGTTGGTGAATAGTTGATATTGGTTACCATTTACAATGGTTGCCTGTACTGTTCCAACTATTTTGGGTCCAACGTTTACTCTTCTTACGGATTCTGATGGTCAACAATTCCTTGACTGCGCTATGCCTTCATGCTTGAGTATCCCCCCACCAAACAGCCCAAACTCGCCGCACCGCGGGGCCAAGCATCCACGAAAAATCTCAGTGTGATGTCTTCTTCCGATTGGCTCCACTTCATCTCAGAAGCCGCAGGCTCAGCCTTGGAAAAGAGAGCCACCCCGGGCCATGTTTAAACAACCTGGCCTGAGGTGTCCTTGGAACAGCCACGGCTTTGAAATGACCAAAGTCAATCACTATCATCATCACCTACCTGGTTAGGCCACTCCTGGTAGCTCCTGGCCTCGCTCCCCCTACTGTACCTTCATCCAAGCGGCCATGCTGCACGCGGCAGAGCACAGGAGGGCAGGTGTGATATGCTGCCAAGGAGAGATTCAGATCAGTGCATGAAAGGATGGCTCCTGACGGTGTGACCAATGTTGATAATTTTCCCTTGAACTATTAACCATTGTGATAAAAATCATAACTAGTGATATTAATTATGAACATAGCTAATCACTATGATTATATATACGGACCACTATTTATCATAGCTACGCATAGTGAAAATGGTGGTTTGTCTTGGTGGAACATGTTGAAGACATGGGGAGTTCCCGGTTCCAACTTCCCAAGTTGTCGGCACCAGAACTTCTGAAGTCCAGGCTGTCCTTCTTGTTTTGACCATCAACCATCGTGAAGCGAGTAGTTGTTTGACCATTATTGCTGGCACTTATCATCTATTATCAACCATTACTGGTTATAATCCCGAGCAAACATAATAATGAACTACCAGTGACCGTCGTTAATAATCATTTCCCATGATTAACTATCATTATTCATCATCATTGTTAACCAATCATTCACCAATCAGCTTAACCATCATTGTTCACCATCAATGCTTAACCATCCTTGAACATGATTGTCCATGATTCACCACTATTGCTGGTTGTCATCCGTTGGAATTGCGTTTGTGCGCTGCTTGTGACTCTGTTCTTCATTGCCAAAATCTTGGCTGAGAAACAGCTGCGGCTACCAAATAATGGGTTGAACGATTCACAAATGGGTGTGATAGTTAACATCAACCAGCCGTTGCCAACAAGTAGTGGTCAATAAATAGCCACTATTGTGTACCATCATCAAAAAGCTATAGTAGGGCAGTCATACCAAACAAAAAATGGCCAATGCTGGTTGATGATGGACCTTCGCCCCGTGAGTCTGCTGAAAGCAAAACTCAAGGGAAAATCACGACCAATGTAGACCTGGCTGGTGGTTTCAAACCCTCTGAAACATAGTGGTCAATCAACCATGGGAAAATATCTAAAATCACAAACCAGCAATGCCCATTCGGCGGGTCGGAAACCCAACATTTAACGCCTCTAGAGCAGACAGAATCTGAAGGTTTTGGGTAATGATCAATCATGGTTAATAAGATTTATAAAAAGAGAGATAACGGATGATCATGGCTAATGGGCAATACTGGCTGATGACAAATGACGGCTAATCATAGGTAAATGACTGTTTCGGATGATGCCTAACCTGTTTTTGAGCTTTGGTATTGACTCGTATATGTTTCACAGTTCCGCCCAAAAATCTCGGGGCGTTTCCTTTGTAGCGCGGATTACGTCGTGGTGAGATTACGGACCTTCAGTCCATTACTTCGACTGACTTCTAATCCAGCTGGTGGAAAAGCATCCATAGCACCAAAAACCATTAAAATTGAGACACCATTCATTGAACCACCATTGTCGAAGTAGAATCAACAAGTATAATCAACATATATTCACACCATAGAAAGCCTCACGGATCATAGAAAAAAAACACAAAAACTCATGAAAACCTCATCTTAGAAACCCATAAGCCCATGTTTTTTTCACCCCATCAACCCATAGAAAACCATCATTGAACCACCATAAACCCACAGAAACCTATGGAAAACTCATGGAAAACCTATGGAAAACCTGTGGAGAACCAGTAGGAAATCTCATGCTTTGAACCCCCACGGGGGTCACCGCGCCTCGGTCATGACGCTCTCCACGAAACGTGCAGAGGTGGACTTCTGCTGAAGCACTTCATGGCGAACCTGGTTCCATTGTGGTCGTGGCGACCCAGCCTTGTGGGTGAACAACCCAGCTTCTTAGATTCATTTCTTTTTCAGGTTTTAGGGTAGTTGGATGATGGCTTTAGGTGAAAAACCCTGGGTTTTAGGTTTAGGCTTTTTAAAGGTGAAAGACCCAGGGTTTAGTGTATTTGACACAGGGTTGAAGGCTTTCAAGGATTTTTTTCAGGTTTAGAGTGAATGATGGCTTTGTGATGACGCAATATATAACGGTTGTGTAATGGTTTGATCTTGCTTAAGAAAGCCCGATCGAATTGAACAGTGATTGACCCTGGGTGATGTCACCTAATGTGTAGCTTGAAACATTGAAGGACTCTCCAGGAAAATGCCTCTTTGCAAAATCTTCACTTCCCAGTGGTTTTGTGTAACACTGATACCATGATTACTGGACTCAATCGTTATGACAAACAAAAACAACGTCTGGAAGTAGTAGGAATAAAAAAGCAGTAGCAGGAGCAACAGCACTGGAATATCAGTGGGACAACAACCAAGGAAGCAAAACAGAAGAGCCAGCACTGCCCATGGAGTTGTAGGACCAGGGGGCTGCGAATCTACCGGATATACAATAGTAGTCTTTTGGAGGGATGATGGTGAACGAGCCCTTGAAGGTTGCTTGTCCATCAGAACAAAACATGATTGACCATCATCATAGACTACCATGATTATGAAAGTTCAAGTCTAGCTCGCATGAGTGCACATTCGGACATTCTGAAAATTTGATTGTCCATTAAAAGAACAAAAGCGTGTTGATTACACATACCATATGATCCTGCGCAACAGAAGAAATAGGGCAAGTGCCGATGAAGCTGCAACGGCAATGGCACTAGGGCCTCAAGCCCGAAAAGAAAAGAACACATATGCCATATGATCAATCATACATGGTTTGTCCATAAATTGTGGTATCTACTAACCATCCAATAACAGTTGTAATCAATAGGGAAACCAAAATCATCATGTTCGGGGTACACCATTGATGGACAAACCCATATGGATTTTTCTCAAAATGGGGGTGCCCCCAAATCATCCAATAGTTTTCATTTGTAGTAATGAACCAGCCATAACTTTGGGGGGTCCCAATTTTGAGACACCCCCCATATGATCAATCATAGTTTCCACAGGATTTCATCACTATTGTTGATGGTGCTGGGCATTGCTGCCAACAACTCTGTGACTTGCGGCTTTTTGCGGGCCAACAATACTTGGATGTGCATCCCTACTTCGTAGCTGGGAACTTTCCATGGTTACAATATTAACTACCTGATATGGTTGGTAAGCATGGTTAAAACTCCAGCTGCACATCCAAGTAGACAGGTAATACAGGGGATTCATCAACCACAATATACAGGGGATTCCCATACAGTGAATATCACCACAACCGTTTACCCATGGCTGTTTTTCATTGTGGTGTTCCCTGGTATTCGCTTGCGGGAAAAACGCCCCCCAACAGCATGCAAAGTCAAAATTTCCTGGTATAGAGATGCAACCAAGATGAAGCGTCTGATAACTAGCAAACAGTTTTCCCACGCAAAATATCTATGGAAACTGGAGGATTTTCCATATCCACGTTAGCTTGTTGGCCGTTTACAAGCCGTTAACAAATCCAACCTTAAACTTAAATCCCTTAAACATGTTTTTTAAACTGGTCCGTACATGCTCCAATATAGAGCAAACCTTAGCAGCATTAAACCGGTTGTTGCTTCATTACTGATGGTGCATGATGGTTGATGGTTATCAACAGTTGCCAAGTGCCAGGCCATTGTTACCCATCATTAACGGTTGATAACCTGCATTGTTGCTCCATTCACGCTCACTAATGGCTGAATTCATCGTTGATCAATCATGATTATCTGGTTGGTGGTTTCACCCCTCTGAAAAAATATCGATTAATCAACCAACCAACCGGACCATCAATGAATGTTTTGGGAAACATGTTTAAAACGACTAACTAGTAATTACTTACTATTGCTCATCGTTGACCAGCATGCAGCATGAGTGATTGTCAACCATCTAACCATCTTCAACCACTACCCTGTGGTAAACTAACATAGCAATGGATGATCCACTATTTGTAGATTCCTTAGCTGTTGCAACTGGTGATTTTCCAGCCAGCTATGTTAGCTTACCGGAGTGTATCAATCATTTTGAATCATTGTTTCAAGTGATTCTCAACCATCCAACCATCTTCAACCACTATCAATCATCATGAATCAATCTAATGTTGGTTTCTGATTAGTGTAACCCCCCCTAAAGTAATGAACATAGATGAAACCAACAGGTAGATACTAATCAGAAACCAACATTAATGATTATCAACCATCTAATCATCATGAATCATCGTTTCAAGCCAACACCATCTCCTTCAACGCGCCGGGGGCCCCCGTTTGCACGCAACGCGTACCTGAGAATCTTCTGCAGCGACGACCTGAAGGGCACAGCTACCAGGAACCCCAAGAAACCATGGTTGATTATAAGCCGGCTATAACTGGTTGGTGGTTGAACCACCCCTATGAGAAATATATATATGTCAAGCAACCATTTGGTTATAATTCCTACTAGTACGGAAGAAAAACATGTTTGAAACCACCAACCAGTATTGATTGACAATATGAACACATTGATATTATGTAGCTATTATCATTATTGATATTGTTATCCGGCTATAAAAGTAACGCATATTCCACAAATTCATATTACAACAAAAATGATGATGTTCCTATCAATAATTTAGTCACTGTAGTCCACGGTTGAGTTACCCCAAGAATGATGGTTCATGACCACTTAATAAATATTGTTAGCAATCCAACGTGAGTTTAGCCATGGCGCACGGAGGTGGGCCAAGGGCCAGCAATTCACGGTGGCCCTTTCATCGAACCAGACCTAGCTCGCCACGACCAGTTGTACTTTGTCAGGTGCTATTCTGGTTGGTGGTTGAACCACCCCTATGAAAAATGTCAGTCAACCAACCAATTGGTAATAACTACTAGGGAAAATAAACAAGGTTTCAAACCACCAACCTTGGGATGTGAACAGCTCTACCATGCTCTACCCATGGCTTCTCCATTGTGACGTGACCGCCTTTTTCACACTTGGCATATCATGGCATTGTATAGAAAGAGTGATGCCCGCTGGTGGTCCCTGGCCTAGCAAAAAAACATCACATTTTTTTACCCTAGGAAACCAGTTATCAATGGTGGATTGTCGGATCATCCACCTATTCTTTAGCAAGGTTCATCATGGCTGCTAATGGTTTGTGATGGTCCAGGGGGAAGAAAAATCATCAACAGCAACCCATGATGGACGGCTCGGATCAACGACAGTAGCTTGGCAGCTAACTTAGCGACAACATCTCTTCAACACTTGAAATACAACCAATCAACCAAGAAACCTACCAGTCATTGTGTTGTTATGCTTGTGTCAGTGTTATTAATTTTACATCAAATTGCCATTCCATGAAATCAAATAACTTTGTGGTTGTAGTTGAATGGTTTATTAAACAAACATCTTATAGTTGTGACCACAATGCTTGTGGATCTCACACGGCTACGTTGTTGCTTCATTGAGGGCGGGCATCCCCGGTGTTGATGCCCGGCCTGTTGCTTGCTGGAAACTCACAATATCATTTTTAATGTAATCATTGACGAGCTATGTTGATTAATTGTAGTGGCTACAGCAAAAAAGAATTATAAACTGCACTCAATAACAATATCAACAGGATTAGTGGTGGCTTCCTTCATTCCACGGGGTGCCCCTAGTGATTTTCGAGGGTCAATCTACCAGGGAGTAGCGCTAGGTCCCAGCGACAATTAGCCGATCGAGGAACATGTAGCACTCGCGTATAACCGATGCACTAGCTATCATGACAAAGCATATCAAAACCTGATACAACTACTAACAAACCACATCAGCTACATCAAGTTTGCCAACTATGCCGTTATTAATGATTAGTTGGAACAGTTATTATACTGGTTGGTGGTTTCAACCCCTATGAAAAACAGTAGTCAACCAACCATTTCTTAAAAATCATTAGGAACAAAATTGAATAAAAACTGTTTAAAACCAGAAGCTGTAGATCAACTATTATAAACCACAACCAACCATTTCTTAAAAACTATTAGAACCATCAACCAAATGAATTTAAACCACCAACTAGTATAGTCAATCCACGCTGTAGCCCATGAATGAGGTATCCCCAGCTGCAAAAAATCACCCGACATCGCTTACTGGACGTCCCGCACGCGACACAGGCCGTTGCACAAGCCGGCGTCTGACCTCAGGGCGGCACGTGACCTGGAAACTTAGAAACATCGCAGCAATGTCAATGCCGTAGACTGACACATTCATAGATGGCTATTGGATGCTATTGGTCAATATTAACCAACCAATAATGGGTTGAACAACCAACAATTTCATAGAGAAAACAATGGTTGATGATAGGGGAACCACTGTACAGGGTCTTGACCCACTGCTAGATGGACGCTAGAGAACAAAGAGAGCCACGACAACAGGATAATATCAACGAGAAAAATCCACAACTGGAGGAATAGATGGTTCGTCAATAAAATGGTCCATAATGGTTGATCTATGGTATTGACATGACTGGTTTGCCATTGATGGAACCATTGATACCATATATTGATACATATCAAGGGTTCATACCCAACTCTAATGGATAAGTGATGTCCAATAACGGTTGATAGCAAATGCCAGTACCAATAGATCTTTGAGAATGATCTACTTGCTGGCTTAACTTGCTAAAACTTTTGGTGGCTACTAGTAAAACCATCTAATCTCAAAAGCACGAAGTGGCTGTAAACCAATCAGTGTATAATGGTTGATGACGGTGCGAACGTGGTTCATGGTTCATTGAACAGCCGTATTTACAATTTACAGAGGAATTCTGTTCAAACATTTGTATTATATCATATAAACCAATGATTCATATCCAACTCTAACGATCTCTAATGGCTAAAGAATGGCCAAACTATATTAATTGCTGCATTGTAATGTGGTTGCCAAGGGCTAATGATGATTGAGATTGGTTCATCAATAAAAACGAAGGATGTTCAAAGTTCAAAAGAGTCCACTGTTTTTACATGTTGTAAACCGACATTATCTGCTGGGTGCCGAGCTACCTATCAAGGGCTAAGGCCACAGGCCGCATGAAAATAACCTCAGGCCCGCGAGGGGGTGGTGCCTACCAATCAACAATGATCATCAACCTGTTCAGCCTCCAGCCACAAATGCCACAGAAGCCGGGCGGTCATTCCGGTGAGCAAAGTCGAATCGTTACCTCGTGTATACATGATATAATACCGCCACTGATGAGATGGATTGGTTAAGGAGTGTAGCAAAATTACTGTAGACCATTACTGATCACGAAAATCCATTGGGTTTAGTCCACTTGTTGGTCAACAGGGACCAAATTGGACTGGACGACTTTAGCCCTCAGATTGATGGGACGCACTCCATGGCTGCCGCAGGCCCTGTTGAAGATGTCCAAATTAGATGATCCAAATGATCAGCATCTTAGACCACCAAGATCATTGTTTGCCACCTGTTGTTTTCCGACAAAACCCTAGACATCCTCCTGTTCTCGATCTATACTCACCCAAGACTATCATTGCCAACCAAACCAACTGATGCTCATCAGGATCAAAAACCATTGCCAACAAGCAGTATGAATCAAACATCATCAACAGTCAACCATTCACACCATAAAGTCATCCCTTTCATCCACGTGGCGAATCTAAGCTCAAATGGCTCTCAATCACCTTGCAGCGTGACCACAGGCAGGATCTTTGCCACACTTCCCGGGCCAAACATGGACAAAGGTAACCTGGTTGCTGGTTTCAACATGAAAAATGTTACAGTAGTTCACCGACTGACCATTCTAAGCTGAACATTGGGAAATTAAGAAAATTGAAACCACCAACCACTAATGTGAGACCCAGGGCAAATTACAGTGGTCGTCAAGCAAAGATATCTGTAGTCCGTGGTGATTAGCCTCCGAAAATAGGGACCAGGGGTGTCATTTGAATATCTTGAGGATACTAGGTGGCCTTCCCCAAAAATGCGCCCTTCAACAAGAAACATGTGTGTCAGCTATCCATTCTTGGGGATTCATCTACCTGGAGGGGTTCAGCTCCCATGACCCATTGAGTTGCATCCAGCACAGGGCTCACAATGTGGGCTCCCTTATAAAGCTAGGCCAAGGGGACAATGTTCAGGGCCCAGGCAATCACCGAACCGTGACGCTGTGACGCTTAGCATCCTAATAGTGATTGCGAATGCCTGATGCTTCTGAAAACACGCCTGGTGTGGCTTGCAAATGCCTTCGTTTTTCACGAATTGGTGTGGCTGACCCATTCTCAAACCAGCGAGCCATTGGAACCCGCGCTTGTCCGCCGTGAGAAACAAAGCCAAGAGCAGAGCGAAGGAGACGGAACGACGGATTCCCGACGGATGCAACGAGCCAAGACGCCATCCGCAGGTTGTCTTGGCCCAGCAATGCGCCAAATCCGGGCGAGCACTGTCTGGGCTCCAGCGAGGAGTCTCCAGCGGTGCAAGTCCCTGTGCCACTGCCCGACGTGCGACAGAGCGGTTTACCGTCTTCGGCTGTGACCTGTGCTGTATCCAGAATTTCTTCCATCAAACGCTTGTAGCTCTCTTCCGCTTCCAGCAATGGAAAAGCCAACGGGCACTTAACGAGTGCGAAACAGTCCCAGCGCCCAATGTTCGACATTGACTCCCAGGTTGATCAGAATGTGGTTCGATGCCATGACTGTAAGTTTCATCCGCCCAGAGTCATCCGCATCACATTGAGGAGATGTATGTTTCTAGCAATCAGCACAACCTAGTAAATGGGTCGCCAATCACTAAGCAAGAACGGGCATGTAGACATCTCATATTGGCGGCGCAAGTATAGGAATCTCGAATATTTGTGGAGCTGTTCCAAAACCTCTCGTTGATGGGTTTGCAATTGACTGGTTCTACACTGATGTTGGCTTGGGATCATTACAACCCACGAACTGCAACCAGAGAGTAGAACTGAAAAAAATCCTCAATTATTGGTTTGGGATTTTGTTTGACCTGGATTCAGAGCTAAAACTAATTATTCTTGATTGATTAACCACCTATCAACCATGATAGTGTGGTGGTTGGTAGGGTGGTTCATCAACTCAATGTGTCCTTCCTATGATGTTGATCAACCAATTTATCAACCATCATCGATGACCCCGTTCTGGCACACAGGAGGTATGACCCAGTTCAACCTGTTTGGCATATCAACATGCATGATTGCATTGTCGGACATGTGTTTCTTTTTGCAAAATCACCGTCAACTATCATCATCAACCGTCATTTACTGTCATTTACCATCACTAATCACTACAGTGATATAGCCATCATTCATCATAACATCAAACACTTCCAATGCTATGGCTATTCGAACCTATAATCAACCATCACTTTAGGCTTACCAATTATGAATTGACCCGCACAGGCCATCATGCAATTATTGATTATCCATTGATTAAGCAGCAATCAAACATAAGTTTACCATCGTTCAAACATCACTTCACCATCTATAAACCATTAACAAACCATGGCTAGGCAATATAAAGCATTCATACCAAATTACTCATTCCTATAATCTGTCATTTAACCATGAAAAAAACATCAGTCAGCCATCAATAATCATGCATTATCCAGCATTTAAGCCATTACGACTTTCATTCAACCATTACTGAATGGACCATTGCAATAAGTAGCCATTTTTCAACCTTCACAACTTCTCATTGACCATCCCTAGTCACACTATCGTGAAATAACGATTCCATAATATCAACTATCATTTGTCATTTCCCTATCATTTACCTGCCATTTACCTATCATTTCGTCATTTACCCACCGTTCACCAGCCATCGCACCGGATTTACCCAACCAACCAATAGTTTTAAACCAGCTTAGCTAACTAAGGGGCCCCACCTGGTAGTTATTACCACAATCAATTAAGCATTTTTCAACGATTTATCCTCATTTACATGTCATTTACCTGTCATTTCCCTCTCATTTGGCTGTCACTTACCTGTCATTTCCCTACCATCAATCCTCATTTGCACGTCATTTACCCCGCCTTTCATACCATGACCATGAGCCCATGAGCGCCCCGGCCCGCCTTCAAGCTGCGCCCTGAGCCTACGTGAATCAACATGCGCGGAGCAGTGCCTTGACGTGCAGGGCACTGTTGGGAACCCATGTGGGTGGCTTCTCAAGTCATAGGGGTTCCCGAAAAAATGGGATTTTCTATGGTTGACTGTGGCGTAACATGGTTCATAGTGGGGGACACTCACCAAAAACAATGGTTACGGTTAAACAATGGGTATATGTTCAAATTGGAAAAACATATATACTAGATGGTGGTTTATCAAACCAGTTTGGGGACCCCAAAGTGATGGTTGGTTTACAAATTTCAAATGGTTAGCAGTGGTTGTTAACAAGGGGATAATAAGATATAAGCAAAACTTGGGGATATACCAACTATAATGGTTGGTTCGTAGCCCAACAGGCAGCCCACCACATTGCATTCACAAAGACAGCAGCAGCAACAACAACAACAACAGCAGCAGCAACAACAGCAGCAGCAGCACCTAAACAGTCAGCGATTATTGACACTGGAAAAGTATACTAGCTGACGGTCAACGAGTTTGGATAACCACAAAATTCTGCGAGTCATCAACCACCAAACATGT
Organism: Symbiodinium kawagutii; assembly: GCA_009767595.1. NCBI lineage: Eukaryota > Dinophyceae > Suessiales > Symbiodiniaceae > Symbiodinium > Symbiodinium kawagutii. The sequence continues at coordinate 845,281 of VSDK01012907.1, read as the reverse complement.
CGATGGTTCACGACCCAGCAAAAAGAATCTCAATAATGATTCATCCTGGAAAGTAGTACTAATGACGAATTACGTAACAATAAACATACTTGCATACTTGCTGTAATAGCCATGAATCATTGGTATGAATCATTATCGGCAATGATTCATCGGCCATGAATTTTGTGTAACACCAAACCCGCTGGTGGCTTCTGTAAAAAGGGTCCCTCCAATCATTCTCCATGAGCATCACTGGTTGGTGGTTTCAACCCCTATGAAATTTATTAGTCAACCAACCAATTGCTAGTAACCACTAGGGAAAATAAAAAATGTTTGAACCACCAACCAGATCATTTTTGGCAATGAACCATCCAGCTCTTTGAGGGTTCCCTACTGTACCATTTTGTTCGAAAACTCCTAGTAGCTCCTTATCCCCCTTTTTTGGCATCTAGGGATACCCCTGCCGAAGCTCATCCCTCCCAACCACCAGCCAGAGTATCAATATCACCAACTAGTAGCTGTTTAACCGCTATAATCCCCTACTCTCAACCATCGTCAGGTGTCAACCATTACTAACTTGGTATCAACTATCAACCACTTTTGTATAACTTGGTGGCTTTCACATCCCTTGCTGAAAGTCTAACGGCTTTAGTGGCTATGTGGTCAATCAATCATATCCCAAGAAGCCCAAACATCCACCATTATCCCCTATTACTAACCAGTACAAACCACTATTAACCATAGAAAAAGCCATGGTTTCCTGATAGTAATAATGCTAAACCCATGTCTAGTAGCTGTAATCCCCCCAGTTAAGCATTATTACCGGCAAACTTCACCCTTTGGCTCTCTCTGAGATCCCTGCAACCTGTGCTGACAAAAACCTTGGCGAGATCGAGGTGAACGCAGGTGTTGGCAGTGGAGTAAGCAGCCAGAATGATGAATAAGGAGGCTATTATCATCATACTAACTATAGAGGATTGTTAGAGGATAATGACCAACCACAGGGTGCAGAATGGTTGATTATTAGGAGATAATAATGACCAAGAAAAATTAGGAGCTTCAGTGGTTCAGGATGAACTCCAGTTCATCTTACCAGTTCCTGTGCTTCAGGATTTCTTCCTGGATCGGCTGACATCAAAAAATGGATAAAAATGGTAGATTCGTATGGATAAACCACCTCCAGTTTAACAACAACGAGCTGGTGATGTGTTGTTGATGGGGATCTCCATTACCAAACATGCATAGAAAAGGTCTCACAAATTGATCAAGCAGACCTTAATTGGCGCCTTTTGGGTGGTGGATTGTAGTGGGGCGGGCTCATAATTACCAAAGTGGGGCCCCTCGTTAAACTGCATCTGCCGCAAATTGCCCTTATCCTTGAATTGGTACTTTTCAACCCTGATTGGTGGCATATAAGCCTGCTTTTTTGAAGAAGCACTCGACATTGAGGCTGCTTGGGTTTCGAGACCAGCGTTGCTAGAAGAGGAAGTGGAAGCTGGAACTGGAGGAGGATGCACATCGCCGCTGTGCTTGTGACGGTCAGAACATGATTTATCTTCGGACTGGGCACAAAGTGGAAGACCTACAGCCTTTCTTTTTCCCAACCTACTGGCGCAGCGCTGGAGGGTTTCCAATGAAGGTGGGATGTTGTCCAGCCGCGGATGAGCTGCCTGGATGGGATAAGCTGTGTAGGTAGGCCAGCAAAGGCAGGGAAAACTTCGAGCTTGAAGTGTTTCAAGTTTGGCTCAAGAGTAGTCTTGCTGGCGCCATTAGATCCCTTGTTGGTAAATCAATGATATCCAGGTTCATAGCTGTAATCTAGATCTAAGTTCATATTAACAGCTATGAACTTAGATAACCAAGGATTATCTAGTTAATAAATGAACTGCAAATCTAAGTTCATAGCTGTAAACCACCCAGTAGTGGGCCACCTGGAATTTGGGGACCCCGGTGGCTGCGTGGTGCATCAACAGCCTGAAGGTGCCTAAAACGGCGCCTAAGCCTGACAGTTATCCATGGGTTCTGCTAGTTCTGCTAAACAATGTGAATGAACAAGTAAATTCATGTAGATATGATGCTTTTTGGGGTATCACTTCTCAAATTATCCCATCACTTTTTGCAATAAATCCCAAATTGAATCACTGGTTGTTGGTTTCAAACCCTTTAAAACATATGAGTCAACCACCCAATAAATTAATAACCACATTTGAGAAAACAAAAAAAAATGAAACTTGAAACCATCAACCAGATCACAGTTCCCTCAGGCAACCCACCACGCCCGTGCCACCAAACCGTCTGAGGCCCTGGCCATTTCCAAGGTCATGTCTGGACAGTTTCTTGCCTGCCGTCCGAGCTGCAGACCGAAACAGAAAGGATTGCGGATGGTTGGGTGGTGATTGCTATGGTGAGTACTATGGTCGTTACAGCGACTGATGGTTAATTGATGGTTAGTCAGCCAACTATGGTTGATAAATGTTGATAAACGAAAAAACATAGGCACAACAACAAACAAGAAGAAACCGCTATAGCGATCATTGCATCACCACCAATTGTCTTTAATCGTGACGGTTAATGGACATTCACCAATGTTGAACCATCACGATTCGGTCGGTCACCATACAAAAGAATTATGGTTTTCTCATCTTGTTTGACAGACAGTCAGGTGACAACTTCTGCACGTGCCTCATGTCATAGAAAGAGAAGTTCGAGACCGACTGCAAAGGACTTTCTTAAACATATCTTAAATCTGCTGAATAGATCATAGACAAGGACAACCACAACAGGAGCAATCTTCCATGAAAGCAATAATCAATCAACGACGAAGCACAATCAGACCAAAAAGCAACAAGTGTGGTTGGTGGTTGGTGCTTGCCATCCCTGAAAAGATTGGTTCACCAACCAACCATTGCAAATAGCAGGGAAATGAAGAAAGCAGAAGTACCAATCAATGAAATAACGCACATAAACCAAACAAATGACAGAAAGAAGGTCAGCAGCGGTTGACAACAACTCAAGTACAAATTGCAAAGCAATCGCTGAACAAACTACTAACAATCAAAAATACAGCACCCACAAACAGTCCACAATCAACATCCAACAACAGTACAACAACAACAACAACAACAACAACAACAGCAGTACAACAACAACAACAACAACAACAACAACAACAACAACAACAACAACAACAACGTCAAACAACGTCAAACAACGTCAAACAACACTGCCACCATAACAGACAGCGGAAACAACACTGATGAACAACAGCAATAGCATTATCAACAAACGCGGCCACCAGAAATAACCAACAGTCAACCAAGCAATCACATAACACCAAATTCGTGCAACAAGAAAAAAACAACACAATCTAAACAAAACACAACGCAGAACCATGCCCAAGAAAAATGCCAGCAACCCAACAAAAACTTACAAACAACACCACCAGCTGATTGGAGTTTATAACCAATAACTTTGCACCCCAAAATTGTTTTGATGCCAGTAATCACCTCATACTCAACACGACAGCAGTTGCTATGAAATCAGCTTGCCTCCGGCAGTGACACGTAGGCCACATCGCGAAACACCGCCTGGAACGTGGAAACATCAACAAATGTTTCTGATGCAATGACTATGGTTGGTAGCCGGTGGTTGGTTGATTGTGAGGGGTTGCCTCTGACTGGAGGATTTCATTGACTTCGTTAAGTTGATTGAAGAATTTCACGGATTTCGCTAAGTTGACTCAAGGACTTCATGGATTTTGGTGGGTTGATTTGGCTGCTGACGATTGGTTGCGTACATCTGCTTGCTTCTGATTTGTGGGGCCTCGATGGGTTGGATCCCTTGGCACACCACGTACGTTGCTCGGACTACGGGAAACCATCGAAAACTGATTGGTTACCTGCACTCAGAGAGTTGAATTGATTGATGACTCAATACCGGTGGTAAGCAACGCTTAAATGAATTGGCTCAATTCAATGCATAAATTGAGAATCCCCTGGGTTGTTGAATAGATTTCTTGTGAATAAAACAGCTTTTGTGTAGGCAACTATCATTACTCCTAGGTTGATATGGCCGCTTACAATCAACAACCCCATTCGAATCGGCTACAATGGGCCGACCTTTCAGGTATGAAGAGCTGGAAGATAAGCTGTAGAACACCAGATGGGGATCTCACTCACTACCAGACTATCAATAGTATTGTCAGCATCGTTGAAAGCAAGTGGATCACCAGGTCCAAGTACCCTATGTTCAATCTGAAGTTTCTTGCCGTGCGACGGTGCTGCATCATTGGTGATGAGAGGAGAACCATGGAACCATGACTGTGGATGTAGCCACCAATCTGGAAGAATCGAAGGTCCAATGTATCAAAGGCCTCAGTTGTTTCCAGTGCCTTGGAGGATCTTGCAAACCTATTTGGCTATGGGTTGATATTAATCGACCAACTAATGGAGGATTTACCAACAAAACCATAGGGAAAACAAAGGTTAATCATGGGGGAACCAGGGGTACAGGGTTTTGACCCACGGCCATTTACATGCAGATCTGGCTCTTCCCCAATGGCATCATCTGAATCCTGCACACCAATCTGCAAGGTGCTGGTTCCGTCGATCTGAGTCCTATTGTAATGTCCTTTGCGACTAGTTTGTACATTCCCCTTAAATACGATGGGTTGATGAAGCTCAACTACTTTGGTCATTTGGCTGTTTCTCAAAATAGGAGTACCCCCCAATCATCCAATACCAGCCATTTATAGCAATAAACCAATCCTATTTTTGGGTTCCCCATGTTAAGAAGCCAGCATTTGGAGGATGTGAACGGCCTGGGGTACAGGGATACCCACAGCCATGTGACTGCTGGTCAAGACGCCTTCACACGGTGGGCCCCCCAAGTTAAAGGTTGGCTAATAAGCCGTTTAACTATGGTTATATCCACCATAACTCGTAGTTACCCTAGTTATGAACCAACTTAGCTAACTAGGGGGCTCACCTTGCAACCATATGATATCAACATGATTGTTGGATGTACTGAATAAGCCCTGGTTACCCCCTAGGTTGAATGGAACATCTGCCGCGGTGCAGCGAAGGCAACAACTTCGAAGTTGATTCAAGTTGATGATTTTCTGGGCGAAACTTCGCAGTCAAAGCGGCATTGCGAGCTGTTGGTTGTCACATGTTGTCACTCATCATATCCCCATCATGTCTCCATCCGCAATCGTGTTCAACAATCATTGAACAATTCTTTAATCATCTACCATCCTGTAACCATCATTTGACCATCATTTTGCCATCATTCAACCATCATTTCACCATGTAGCTATGGGTCAAAACCCTTAGTCCCCCTGGTTCCCCCATTATTAACCATTGTTTTACCTATAGCTTGTTGGTTAATATCCCCGATGAAAATGGTTGGTTAACTGCTTGACCCAGCTCGCCATGTTGCTGTTCAAACCTTCCAGTCGTCCACCAGCGTTGCGCCGCAGCGCCTGCCCTATGGTGCTGTGGCTGACCACAGGGGTGAACCAGCCACCCAGTGGGATGCTTCGGGGAGATCTAACACCAGGACCCCACATAGACTCAAACATTGATCCACAGTGGTTAATCAACTACTATGATTACGACCATCATCATGATCATCACGATCATCATCATCATCATCATCATCATCATCATCATCATCCATCATGATCATCACGATCATCATCATCATCATCATCATCATCATCATCATCATCATCATCATCATCATGATCATCATCATCATCATCATCATCGTCATCATAGGATATGATGGATCTGATTGGTTGCTCTTGTTATTGTAGTTTGCCCATCAAACCAACATTGACCAAGTATAATCACTAAGGTCACTGATTTTTTCAGTATCGTTCCCGAGAAATGGTGCAAAACTCCCAGCCTGGTTGAGAGCCGCCAACTTGCCACATCCCAGCCTGGGCTAATTGTGGAGAGCTGTGAAGAGAAACGTACTTGGCTACTAGTATATGTTGTTATTTTGACATAAAATGTTAACATGTGTTAACATTCTCTGTCTATATTGCGATACGGTGTTTATATCTAAATTGTTGCTATATTCTTTATTCTGCGACACAGAATGTTAACTTTGGTTCATAGTAGTATATTACTGCTTGATAGTCGTTGATAATCAAGAATCATTGCTCAGAATCAACTAATACTGGCTATAAACAAGTCTTACAAGTCTTACCAAAATGATAGGTCAACAGTATGTATTTCCTGTCATATCCCAACACCTTGTTTGTAGTTTCGCAGTTTCATGCCCTGTATGTCTGCGATATCATGGTGTTATATAAAAGTATTTCAGTTCTCGTAGTTTACCCATAATGTTAGATCCATATTGAATAAACCAATTTTTCTTGAAACTTAATCATGAGTTACTCGTGGCAAAAATGGGGTAGTCTATGGAAATGGATCTTCCATCACAGCTGTTCCACGACGGTTGACCCGGCCCACGGCTCGCAACAATTCCTGGGTGTCCCTGGCAGGTCGCGAGGATTGCTCTGAAAGAGATCTACTTCGGGCCTGGATGATGGACGATGGGGTGTGTGGGGATGAAGATCCCATCACCATGAATTAATGGTGATAACTAAGGGTTGATCATTACTGGCAATAGTAACTGATAACTAATGGTTGACAACTAATGGTTGATAACTAATTACTGCCAATGGTTGATAACTAATGGTTGATCATTAATGGTTGGTCAATTATTCTATAATGGTTGATTATTAAAACGGTTAGAGTAATGATATGGGAATGAAAATCCCATCATCATCATCATCATCATCGTCATCATGGTCATCAGGGTCATCATCATCATCATCATCATCATCACTGAATGGTTAGGTTATAATTAACTGTTGTAATTAGTGGAGTGGTCAATTAGTTTTCGGTTATATGGCGATGTTGGATCCTGTGCATGATTAGCTGTCAATATTAAACAACCAGCAATTAAGAATAGGTAAACGGATGCTAATAGAGGATCATATTCAAAAAGAGTTGGGGATATACCAACTATATGACTAGGGGTCAATATTAAGCAACCAACCAACCAATGCTTGACAAACTGGATCATGAATGGTCTATAACAGAAGACAATAAGGCATAAATTTTGATGTACCAGTTATGTGACTACATGGATCAATATCAAGCAGCCAGAAACGAACAAATGGTTAGTGGTTGATCAAAGAGGATACCGGGGATAACTCATGGTTGATGCTTGACCACCTGGTGTGTAAATGATTGATCATAGGGGATAAATCACCAACACGAAGTGGGTTTTACCAACTATATGACTATGGGTCAAAACCCTGTACCCCTGGTTCCGCTGCGTCGATCGGTCCAATCGTCTGCGATGTGCCCGCACTGTGGCAGCACAAATCAGAGTGATAATACTGAATCCGGAGGATGTCACACAGAATAAAATATCATGAAATGTTGGAAACAATGAAAAACCATATGATATACAACCACCTTACAATTCAGCATCATGAGGGGTCGGTGTTCGACTCCCTGTGTCTTCCTTTCGCAAGTTTTTTGCGAAAAGCATTGTACCTACTGTGCCTAGATTTCCATTGCGTCCGTTCATCTGCTGTGTCCATTGGATCAGATTGGTTGGGTGGCTCCGGCGTGTGTGGCAGATTTCCCGGCCAAATTTCAAAGTGACGATGGGACTGCCTCAACGTTGAAGTTTCCAAGAAATGTTGACGTAGTCTTCGATAAATGGATTCCCTGTGTTCAAAATGAACTCTAGCTGGTATTCCCCGGCTCCCATATCGACTTCCCAGTTGTGTCAGACTGTAAACATGCGCTCCCATTTGCAAATGTGTAAATACATGAAATGTCACTATATACATGCACAAATCCAGGTATAGGCATAAGTAAATTAACAAATGAGAATCCACAAACAATGATCCACAATAATGATCCACTGAATGACCCACAATCATTGCATGAAATTGGGATGTCTGTGCGATAATAATTCACTGTCAAGTGTTGGTTCATGATTGCACGGCATTCGCGGTCCAGCAATTTATTCAAGGTTTCAAGATCTTCAGATGTTTTCGTGTCTTTTGCTACACGTTTTCCAATAGCTCGCAAGGTTGCACACATATGCTTCGGTCTAAGATGTGTATTGAAATCCGCCCAGTCAAGTGAACCTGCAAAGACTTGCCTGTTCTCGATATCAGCTCGAGCAAAATGCTCAAAGAATGCAGCAAGATGTTTGTAAGCATCACCTTCTGAACGTGGATGCCCAAAAAGCTCATCACTCTGAAGAGCAGCCTCAAATCTGTGGGCTATGAGATGCTGAATTGTATGCGAGCGATTGTCACCAGCTGCTAAGAGGCGGCCCTTGGCATTCTCAAACTTATCAGCTGCCACACCTTCGAGAACAGGTTCATCTGGTCCAGCTTCAGACCGCATTTCAGGATTCTTAGCTATGGCTGCTATTTCAATTTCCAAAAGATCCCAAAATTCTTGCGCGTTCAGAGCTTCCATTGCTGCTTTCCTGTTGAGTTTCACATGCTTGTAGTCATTCCGTTGCTTCCAAGCCCATGTCTCACGAGTTGCTCCATCTGCAGGCCATGTTACTCTTTTGTCAAGATCTTCCTTCTTGAATTCGCAATTACCTTAAATTGAGTTGCAGATCCTCTCGGGTTCCTCTTCAAATATGGTATCATACAGCTCCTCTGTTGGCACACCTTGCTCATTTGGATAAACAAGGCTTATGGTCTCTTCAGATCTATTCGCAACCTCTTTCTCAGGGTCGTACCTTGACTCAACACGCCCACTAGAAAATTCCAGATAGGCCAAAGCAGCCACCCGCTTTACAGTCAGCTCTTTTCCTGAGGGTAAACTCATAGTCTTTCTGATGATCTCGCTTGCGAGCTTCAACCTCTTGATGAACTGATCATGATCGGTAGCCCAATACGCTTCCGTTGCATCCAAGATCTCCATGATTTGCCATGGTTCCTCGTCACCATGGATCATGAGGGCCAGCGTTACCAGCTTGTGCATGCTCAAATCCGCCGACCATTTCTCCACCAATGACACAATTGCCGTCTTCACAGCAGGCGGAGCTGTCTGTAGTGCCCGATGCAGTTCACGAACTCCAAACAAGTCGTTCTTCTCATCGTGGTCAGACTTGTAATCTATTCCTCTGGTTCCAAGCCAGACTTTGAAAGCTCAAGCTCATTCTACATATTTGATTCCTGCTTGCACCATTCAATTGAGCCGGCTGTGATCGATCCATTTCTTCGATCACCGTATTCAATGACCTCCAACATAGTCCAGCATCTACCAAGTACGGTGCCATTGAGAACAGTTCAGTGCAAGCCTTCATTTTCTCAACGCTGCTTTCATGATCAGTGAGCCCGAGATTGAGCTTCTCTACCTGAGAAGGTAGAGAAGCCACATCACCCTTGAATCTGGAGTCAGGCAAATACGGCGGCTTCTCCATTAAGAGCAGCGTTTGAGCCGCTTTGATGAACCATCGTACCAAAGCAATAGGTGTGTGCATTTTAGCACATTAAAGTGGTGGATCATACTTGTCTGTTTTGCATTTTAATATGTGTTTATGTTGTTATGTTGTTAATGATATTGGGCATAAGTTTGAATTGTATTGACATTCAATCTTACTCACTTAGCGTACAAATTTTCAATCTGAACTAACATGTAGCAAACTCACACATATATATATATATTCAATTGTCTTGGAACTTCTAAATGATGATGTGTCATTCCTATTGTTACCTTGAGCCAAAGAACTGCATGTCAATATATACAAATGAGTAGACAACTGCACACTGTTCCATCAACAGATCTCAATTCTGAGCAGCTCTTGCATTGGTTATTTACCTTTATTTACTTTCAGACTCCTCAGCTCATTAGTCGCATAGGCAGCTCAAGTATTTTTCGCTCAATCAGGAAAGTCTCGATTCACAGCCTTAGGCTACACCAAATCAACATCAGAATCGCTGTCTGGTGGGGCAAACTTGAATTCAGGCTCCTTCTTTGGAACCTTGAAAATCACTTTTGGCCGTTTCTGCGTTCCCTCAAGCTCATACATCCTCGGCTCATGAGCAGCAAACGCATTCACATGCGTCTCTTTGTAGAGGGCTGGCACCATGTAACGGTCCATGGCAAAGTCATAAGTGGTATAGGCCCTTTCAAGAAGAGCAGCTCCTTGACGTCCATAGCCTCTCATTGTGCGATTTCGGATTCTAGTGGCATCAGCTTCTTGATCACCTACCACCAACATCTTGCGTGATCTCATGTCTGCTGAAGGATGCTGGGTTGACAAAGGACGCCTCTGGTCCTCCTCTCTCTTGCGTTTGCTTGTGCCATACATGTACACAGCAAAAGAATCTTCACCTTCAGTGGGTGAGCCAACTCTGGAACGACGAAATTCTCGCCGAGCAAATTGTGTTCCAAACATGATCTGGGCGTATAGAAGCTTCGTGTTGTTGTCATAGCCGTATGGCTTCCGGTCGTACTCCTCAAAATCAGGCGGCCTCACGACCAGCGAGTAGAGCTCTTCTGCTCGACTGAACCTCATCCATTCACTCAGGTCAACTTCATCCTTTTCTCCCACGAACTTTGAGAACGGAAGCTCACTTCCTTCCACATAGGCATTGGCCACTGATGCCTGGGAGACTGTGATTGGCAAGTAGTCTGCCAGCCCTGTCAAGTCATCGCGGGAATTGATTCCCGCACCACCGTTGTAGTTGATCAAATGACCAACATAACCACCCACAGCAGCATACTTCCATGACCTGTGACGCCTGTCTTCAGCAGCACCCATGTTGGCAACCGCATTCCGTGGATGCCAATCATCCACTGACAGGAGTCCTGGCCTGTCGAAGTATGGCCCCTGCAAAGCATCGTCACTCGTAGCAAGCCCAAAAAGCCTGCTCACCAGATGACAAACGCTCTGATCGAAAGATGAACCACTGTGCTTCATGCGGTCCTTCAGCTTTGACCCTGTACCCCTGGTTCCCCATCATTAACCATTGTTTTCCCACTAGCTTTGTTGCTTATTATTTCCTATTGCGGTTGGTTAATATTGACCCAGCTCGCCATATAATGTATGACTGTGGGGTCAATATTAAAGCAACCAACAAACAGGTCCGTGTTCACATCCCAAGAGCTAGACTACTTCGGTTGATGAGATGTGAACAGCCAGGGGTATGGCCTTTTGACCCACAACCATCTGGGCGTCGCTATGGCAGGGTTAGCCTCCTAGGACGGCCATTGCCGCACAGGTATGGGTTGGAAATAAATGGTTTCCAACTGTGGCATGGGTAATCTTGACGGATTTGATAGACACGATGCTTCATCAACAAATGACGAGCCAATCAAGAGATATATACTAACAATTCATGTATCAACCTCCGGACCCAATCTATTGGCCCATCCAGTAACAATCAAATAAGTTCAAGTAAGATCATATTGTGACTCCGCTCTCTTGATGTTTCACTACCCAACGAATGTGTCCACTAGTCAACGAGCAATGGCGCCGCTGAGAAGCTATCAGTGGTGATGCAGTGCAACTAAGCAACTATCAGGCAGTGTTATTTCATGGATTGCTGGCAATGTTCCCAACTCACGTCAAACGAGGACAAAAAAAAAGTAGACCAGGCAGGGAAGTCAGCAACGATACTTTGTCCAAAGAAGATGCGAATGTCAACACATGGTGCCACCCGGGGGTTGATAATTCTGTTGTTTAATGAGAAACCATCGGTTTGGGGGGAGCCCGCGTCTGAGCAAACGCTAAAATCCAACATCTAGTTGCTTGTTTCTCCAACTAGAAGACCCAGAAGTAGTTGGTTTGTGATTGTAAGTTAATAAAGGATGATTTGGGGCTCCCCGTATTTTGAGAAACCACCATTTATGTCAAAACCATTTATCATGAACTATCCATTGGTGATCGGTGCGAGCCGGCAGACCATGTGTAATAGATTCACTACCAATCTAGCCAGGGTGTATCTTGAGGGGTTGAATGAGTTTGGGCAATGGACTTAGAAAGAGCAATGCAGTCATGTCCCCGGCTGCTTTTCAGACCAGCTATGGCCCTGGTCAATTAGGTAGAAAACCAACAGTGAAGCAACCATACAACAAATATTGTAAAAAAAACGAGCGCAATAGCTATTACTACAGAAACAACCACACCAGCAGCACCAAAAACAACAGCAATAGTGTTCACAACAACAACAACCAAAACAACAACAACCAAAACAACAACAACCACAACAACCACAACAACAACAGCAACAACAACAACCACAAGGACCACGACTATTTCTAAGTTGTTTACAAACATTACCAGCTCTTGCTACCACAAGCATCACTACAAGTACCACCACCAGTACTACCAGCAGCTCCCAGCTCGACGAGTCTTCGCGACCTCCAAAGCTTCGACCGACCCTCCACGGCACCGCCGTGCCAAGGCACAGTTCTTCCATCAGCTGGTTGAAGTGACTTCGTGCCTCGTCGCCTGGTGACATCTGTGGAGGTTGGTGATGGTAAGTGATGATTAGTGATGGTTAATGATGGTTGGTGATGGCTAGTGATGGTTAGTGATGCCGAGTGATGGTGGTTGATGGTTAGTAGCGGTGAATGATAGTGGTTGATTAATGGTTGATGATGATGATGATGATGATGATGATGATGATGATGATGTTGATACATATTTTGACCACTACTGCATTACTAAGACCCGGAGATTCGTTTGCCAATGAAGCATGCACAAATGACGGGGCAAATCGCAAGCTGTGGTGATATTGGGGCTGTTTTGTTGATATGAATTCCTAACTGCGATCCTTTGTTGGATATTTGACATGATCAATCATAATTAGATCTTGGATCATAAAAATCTGGGGTGGGTCAAATACAATGCTTTCAATCGCGCAAGAAACGCGTTGCGCTCAAGAGAGTGGAGGTTGCGGGTGGCCAGGCGCTTTAAAATTTCCCTTCCTTGAAACTAACAATGACCATTGGAATACACTACCCAAAGATACATATTGAGAACAAACGTTATTTTCTTGTGCAATTGTCTATTTACAGTATCATGATCTATCTATGTATCTATCTACCCACCTATGTATCTATCTATGTCTATATCTGTCTTTGCGCTAACCAGTGGTTTGAGGGTTTGAGCTTCACATGGGGCCCGTCATTCTTAGCCGTATGTCTGAATCGATCCGTTCCCCACGACCCCAGAGAATGGGAGATCCATTTTGCTGACGGTTGTCGAAATTGATTCCATTCTTCACTGTCATTGGTTCAAAAAGAAATAGGACACCTTCGAATGGTTCATGCACCAACCGCATGAAACTTAGTTGCCTTTGCAACTGCTATGAAAGATACAAAAGTGATGCTGCAAATGGACCAGGGTGGCCATGGTCAATGCCATGTCCTCCTGTCAGTGGTATTCATGAACCCTGGTGGCTGATCATGACTCATTGACGATTACCCTGTGGTAGATTCACCTTTCAACGACTTACCCATTCTGCTTTCCCAGGGTTAGCTCGTGAAACATGGGTGAATTTGAGTTTTCAGTATATAAACACCTGACCCGTGCGCAAACCTCTCATTGCGCTCAAACGCTTTGGCAATGGGCAAGTTTGGCAATGAGCAGAGTTCATGAGTAGGGTAACTCATCAATGAGTCATGAGTTAGTGAGTAGGGTAGTTGACTTTGGCAAGTTGGCTGCGAATGAGCGATTCAATTTCACGATTCGTACATTCGCAGCAAAGCAGAGGCATGTTCCGCTCAACCGCTATGAAGAGTTCACGTGAAGAAATCGACTGGGGAGTTGCAGCAACCAATATTCCTCAAAATAAAAACAAACATTGTTGCGAGGGTGATTTCAAGAACACAGCTGCTTTTGATTCCAAAAGCTGAGCCAACCGGTAATCGCTGGTCGGAACCCGATGGTCAGTTAAACTGGTACAAAGATTGATCCAGGTGCGTTAAACAACCCATGGTGAAGTTCTGGGTATCATGACATTTTGCTCAAAGACGACATGAACCATTGTCAAAACTCACGAGATTTGGCCTGGTTATCCACAAAACTACAGGCTTCATAACCTAAATCATCACCATGAATGAATCCTTCTCAACCCTGTGTGTGTATCATCATTCTAAACCCTGTTGTCAACCCTATGATCAACCCAAGTTCTGAATCAACCGTTCTCAATCTGGTAAATCATGGTGGATCCATGTTGATAAACCACTCTCCGTTGATGTCAAGTTCCTGGTACCAACAAATGGAAGGGGTTCTTCTTGTGGATCGACATGGATTTACATACCATCAATGATCCAGCAATGTACGTCCATGTGAATCCTGTAAATCCACATCTGAATCCACATCTGAATCCACAATTGAATCCACATCTGAATCCACATCTGAATCCACATATAGATCCACATGTAGATCCACATGCAAATCCACATGTAAATCCATGGATCAACCGGATCTATTGGTACCCTCCCATGTTCAAGCACCGCTTGGAGGCCCAACTCCAGGTCTCCAGAGCTTCTTGTCCACCCACCAGCGCTTCCTGTTGGGGACTTTTTGTGGGCTCGGGATGATTTCGAATGGTTCTGCCGCGTGATGCTGATGCTCTAGACTTAACGGAGGGCACGATGGATCATGATGATCAGCACTGGTTTCTTGAACGATCAGCACTGGTAGAACATGATGGGTACAGCTCTTCTTCAATTTCAATATGCTTGGTTAACAATACAAACGTGAGAATCTATCCCAGCATGTATTTGCACGGGCCGAAGTACAAGAGGGGAAAAGGTACGTCAAGATCTGACTCTAGGAAGGTGGTCGTTGATGCCAAATCACGATCCGTTCACCTATGACTTTTCGGCTTTCTAGTTGGCCATCATGCCTGTGTCGCTCTTAGATCCTGGGCAAACCTTGTTTTGACAACCCCGCGTTTGTCCACTCTGATAAGATATGTTTCAGATCTATCTATTTTTGGGATTTGCGTGATTGACCTACACCCATGGAGTTACGTCATGAAAGTATGATAGTATGTGTATTCAAACAATCAAGCACATATCCGGATGAGCATCCACTCATATGGTAGGGTAAGAACCCAGGCATATCCACTGCTTTTCCATCTAGATGTTTTAAGTGATGAACATAGGTATGGCTGGGATTTCACAGTCTGTTGTTGATGATGTCTTTGCTGGCGCTGTTGCTCCTGTGGCCACTGCTGCTGCCATTGCTGTTGCTGTTGATTGTTGCAGTAACCGTTGTTGCTATTGCTGTTGTTCCTTTTATCAGTGTATTCACAGAGTGTTGTGTTGTTGTTGCTGATTTTGTTGGTGAAGCGAATCAACAATCTGTTCGTATCCATCATTGACCATGATTACCACATTGTTTCGCCACCCGCAAGCCAATCTGTTATATGGTTGGTGTGTATCTTATTATTCAATTCCTCTTCATTTTGCTACTACAAACTATTGGGTTCATATGGCAGTGGGTCGAAACCCTTAGTCCCTCTGCTTCCCTTATCATTAACAATTGTTTTCCCCATCATGGTTGGTTATTTTGCCCCATGAAATTGGTTGCTTAAAGAATTGACCCATAGCCATATAGTTGGTATATCCACTACTGTTTTCGGTTCATCTCCCCTATTATCAACCATTAACCATCTAGTGAACCATTGTTGTTGGTTGGTTAACTGCTTGACCCATAGTCATATATAGCTGGTATACTTACTATTGTTGGGGAAGGTATTTCCCCTAGTATTGTTGCTCAACCATTAACCATTGGTTAGTTGGTTGGTTAACTGCTTGACCCAGCTCGCTGTCAACAGCCATTGCTGGGTAGTCGAGATAAGGTTCCATGTCTATACATGGTGGTACTTACTATGCATCCAGTAGTAGCCATTCTTAATACCATCCAATTATTTCATTGAAAATCTAATAAAATCCAATACTAGACAGAATGATGGTACCTACCAACCCTCCAATAGTCTCCAAAAAACCGTTTCGATTCTCCAAAAAAAACTCCACATCACACCATCATTGATAGGAAACAAATCATGACTTACTAGAAAAACACACAACTTTCTTTGGGGGAGCTGTTTGGACAGACCCTGAGCCAAGCCCAGCACTGCTCCTGAGCCTCAGGAAGTTTCGAGAAACCTGAGAACACCATACTGACTCCGAAGGATGATGGGTGACCCTTCCAAGGGTTTGTTGAAGGGTGGGGAAGCCATCCACGGTGAATTGTTGTGGCGCGGCTATGGGTCAAGCAGTTAACCAACCTATTTTATGGGGGATAATAACCAACAATTTCATAGGGAAAACGTGCTGGCTAATGATAGGGGAACCAGGGGGACTAGCCGGGTGAACTGACCCACTGCCACATACGATGGTTTATCGTCATTGATTATTGTCTTTTTTCCGTGCTTACGAACCAAGGTTCATGGCTATGGGCTGGCTGAAGGGTAATCACCGACCACCAGATGGATTAATGTGGCGGAACTCACCGGGTAGCACCACAAAGCTCGGTGAGTTCTTCACTGGATAGGTTCTATATGTTTTTTAATAGGGGACCCCCTAACATGGATGGTTTATTCTCAATAAATGATTATTTTAGGATGACTTGGGGTACTCCTATGTTGAGAAACACCCATATTGGTGTCAACTTCTCATCAATCATACCTGTGATGTCCAATGTGGTTTACATAATGTATGTCTCAACAGCACCGTGTGGTAATGCCATAGCCGCACGAATCTGGATCTGTTCATAAGGACCAAGCCAATGTGGGGCCCCTAAGTAATCTGCAAAAAAGCACAGCTATCTTACGTTGAAACCCACTTAGGAATCCCAAGACGGAATCCTGCTAGGAATCCTGCTAGTGAAAAGACCTTATTTCTTGAGCGCACGGAGACCCAAATCTTCGATTGCAATCGACAGGGTCATTTTCAATAGGGCGCCAACCAGTTTTGGGGTGCACCATGACACAGCCAGACTCTGCTGACAATCTGAACCGATATCCTTCATCGTGTACCCAACTCACCCCAACCAATCAAAAAGGTGCCGTCATGGAGAACAAAACGCAGCCACCATGAACGACCGAATCTAACCATCTGTGCACAATCACGAATCACTTTCAACCATCATCGATCAACATGAATCATCATCAATCATTCTAAATCATCATTATTTCTCAAGTTTCCTGAACCATCACTATCAACCTTATCAACCATTCCTTAAGCCTCAAGCATCAGCAACGATGGTCAACCATTACATCATCATCATCATCATCATCATCATCATCATCATCATCATCATCATCAACGCACTGTGTCATGCTCTCGCCCCAGCTTTTTTCAATCTGGCAAGAGCTGCTACCCAGTGAAGCGCCCAGAGATCTCAGAGCCATGAACCGGTGGTGGAGTACTGGTGGTATCCCTCATTGCTTCCAGATAGTGGTACAAGCAATGTGGATCCAACTTTGTAGTTGATTAGTAGTGATGTTTTTTTGCTGAAGGGAAAAATGGATACTGATTGATGATGTTTGACAAGCATCATTAAACATCAATAAGTCAATAAGCATCATCAGCCATGACCACTTTAAGAAATAAGGAGCCACTCTTAAACATTCTGACTCAACATCAACTGTTTACAAACATTCAGCGGCATCAACCATTTCTCCCCACTATGACACATTATCAACCAAGAATTGTCTATACAGATCATGAACCGATTAACATTCATAATCATGAACCATTGTTCTCAGCCATTACCAGCAATCACCAGCCATTATCAACCATCATCAATCATTGTCAACCAGCATACACCACATCATTTAACCACTATTAGAAAATCTATTAGCACTGGCTGCATCCCCACAGTTGGGGATATGCCAGGCCTGTTTGCAGCTGGCCATCCACGAAGACCATGCGATAGGCCTCATGGAGACGCCGCAACCCCGTGTTTGATTATGCTTCCAAAGTGTGACAAACCAATAAGACTAATGACGTCATTAAGCAGAATTGATCATTTCTAACCATCATTAACTCATGAGGCATCATTAACTTCTTCGACCATACATTAATCATTCATCCTGTTCATCCACTGGGCAATGACCGCAGACATGACGACTTAGAACTTATCACTGATCACCATCTCTTTTAGACATCATCAGCATAAACTATAAACTAGTAGAGTGAATGTCCAATAATAGACATTCATCGACAATCATCCCATTGGACTATCAAACGACCACAAACCAACCATCACTAATCCATTGATTATTATCAAACCAAGATTTCTATTCGTCATTGCAATCAACATTACCCAATATTGTTGGATAAACTAATCACTGATCACCATCATGTCTTTATCAAACATCATCAGCAATTTGGGGGTTTCTCAAAATAGGGGAACCCCTAAATCATTTAATATGAACCGTTCATAACAACAAACCAACCATTTGGGGGGTCCCCCTATTTTTGAGAATCATATAGGCGTTTCTCAAAATAGGGGTTCCCCGAAATCATTCAATATCATCCAATATCTATAACCATTGATAGTGATGAACCATCCATTCTTGGGGTCACCTATTCTGAGAAACCACCACAGAGTTGTTGTTTAACCATTAATGTTGGTTATCCCCTAGTACTAGCCATTATCATCCCCTATAAAACCATCATTAACCATAGTTAACCCTAGAAAGTCATAACTAGTTGCTATATTTCCCTGGTAACTAGTTGCTATATTTCCCTGGCAGAGTCAGCTATATCATGGTGAATACCATTATTTCCATATACTTGTTGTTTAGCCACCATCATCATTAAAACCCCCACATCGACCATAAAACCATCATCATTAATTGGCTGGTGGTTTCAACCACTAGGAAAAATATTAGTCAACCAACCAATTGTTAATAACTACTAGGGACAACCAGTTAATTGATCTCGTTCATCCCTTGCGCCATCAGCTGCGCATGGCCTCTGTCTCTTCCAGCAAAGCTGGGAGCACATCTGCCAAGTCCACCTGGAGCGCTGGCGTACTCGGACGCGACGAAAATGGTGGAGCACTTGTTACGTAATGGTGAATTCATGATGGTTCATCCATGGTTGAGATCAGTGAATTGATTCAAGATTCATGGTTGAAGAGTGCTTATCCATGGTTATGCACTTGTTGGTTAATTCAAGTGGATCACTTGTTGTTTTTTTTTTGCTTGGTTCTTGATGGTTCATCCATGGTTGAAGATAGGTTAAGTAACTAGTGGTCGATGGTCGATAATAGTCATGGGCAATTGAAGGTTAATGGTGAATCAAGTAATGGTTAGTTCATGGTTCCTCGATGTTTAATGATGGTTAGTTGATGGTTAGTCGATGGTTAGTCATGCTTCATGGTTACAAGCAATGGTTACTTAATGGTGAATCCATGTTTCTGCCGGTGACCTCTTGCGGCCGGCTTCTTTCCGACGCACAGGCGCTGAGCAAGCATCGCTGTGGGAGTAAAGTGGACCTTTGATGCTGTCAATGTCCTCTCTCACGGCGGCAGCACGATGGCTGTAGATCCTTCAGCCATGCCTTGAAACCGCGAAAGATGTGACGCGAACGTGGCAGTTTTTTTCTTCAGAAGCTTTGCGAAGGCGGCACTGGCAGCTTCAGAAGCAACAGCCGGGCACCTGGTGGCATCTGTGGCCGGGAACAAATCCATGATGTCCAGTGGTGGCGAAGTACTTCAGCGGCGAGAGAGATCTGATTTTAAAGTATGGGCGGTACCATACCGGCCATACCCATCACCCAAAAGTGGGTTTCACATCCCAGCGGATACACTAGTTCGGTCACTTTGGGGAGGTGAACAGCCGAGAGTATTGGGCTTTGACTCATAGCTATGAAAGCCCACTACCGGTGCTTACATCCCTATTATATAGTTGCTGTGCTTGACAATCATTGCCATTCAATTGTTGCCGTAAGGCATATAAATGGCTGATATTGGTTCCAGTCCACTACTTTAGATTGCCCACAAACCAATGTGAACTATCATCAACCACTACTACCAACAGATTGACCATCCAAGAATGTAGGTGCAACATCCAAGGGGCATAGAAATACTTGCCATCAAATATTGACGGTATGAAAAGATGGCCATGATGCGGATGATCCATGACGACCGCCATTGTTGCAAGGTGGGCCCTCCAAACGTTATAAGTTGGTTAGTAAGCCATTTAACAAGCTGGTTCTATCTACCACAACTAGTAGTTGGATACCCAACTTATAGTTATCAAGCCATTTAAGTATGGTTCTATATGCCATAACTAGTTTATCTACCATAACTAGTAGTTTCTATGAACCAACTTAGCTAACCGTTCGGGGGCCCGGTCGCTGGTGGTGCAAAACCCGAGAAAAGGACCTGCCGGACGCGCCCTCGATGCGCCAACCTGCGGGGCCTTCTCTGCAGCCACCGGGACGCCTCGGCATTGTGGAGAAGAGCGCAACATTCAGTCTTCTGCCACGTCATCATGGGGGAGATTAGTGGTTCATATTAGACTCGTATTGGTAAACTGTCAAGAATTGTTGCTGATCGCTAATAATCAATGTTAAAATGTGCTTCGTAAATGAGGATTTTCTTCAGAATTGCATGCAGAGGGGCGCCCCCAAAGTTTGTTCAAAACCAAGGTTGCCACCAAACAGGGTAGGTGTAGCAATTGAACTGGGGACCACCGAAGGTGGTCATCGGCAAACAACTGTGACGTCCCCGTTGAACTGTGGCCCCAGCTGTATAGCAAGGCATCCAGGTCGGTGTAGCGAAATGGCTCCTGTTCACAGCGACAGGATGCCATCGATACTGACTAGTTGAACAGTTGTTGATCCAGCTGTTCAGATAACAGTGATAGTTAGAACTAATTAATGATGATAGTGAAACAGTGCTATCACTATGGAGCTACTCATGACTAGGCTATTGATGATGGGCATCATGAAGAGGTTCAGTTGTTTGTCAATGACATTTACCATCAATGATCTTATCGTTCTTATAGAAGGGTTGCTTTCAGTACTGGTGCTCTGGTTGCGTTCAGTAGTTCTCACCTTGGTGGTTTCATCCCCCGGGAAAAAAATGGTTGGAAAGAATGTTGAACACCACCAGCCAGGTTTGTTGCTGGAAATTTGCACTACCATTCATACCAAGGGAAGTTCTGATTCTTCCGGATTTGCCTCCTATACACTTCTTGTGACTGAAGATCATTGAAACTCGCTGCAACCACTGCATAATGCAACTAGTGAGCACATCGGGCAACCTCAATTAATAATATTATAGCAGCAACCATGACATCAACCATGGCATCAAAGGTGACAAAAAATGTGAACTCAACCACAACAATGTTGGATGGATTCCATATCAATCATCTCTCTTCGTTGACGGTTACTCACAAGCTATTTAAGCTAAACGAGGGTTGGCTTAATTCATGCAACATCAACCACAGTATCAACCATCGCATCATCAAACCAAACATGAATCATCAAACATCCAGCATCAACATGTTGTATCTCCCATGGCATCATAGCAACCATGGCCCAGCCCCCAACGTTTCTGCGCGCTTCGGCACGTGCCGTTTCGTTGTTGCGCGAGTGGGAGCTGCTCGTCCTGGTTTCGTTTCGGTGCCTCGAGTTGGCTCAGCACCTTCAAGCCACGCCTCGGGTTCGCGATGGCGGAGCGATGGTCAGTGATGGTTGGTGATGGTGAGTGATGGTTAGTGATGGTCAGTGATGGTTGGTGATGGTGAGTGATGGTTAGCGATGGTCAGTGATGGTTGGTGATGGTGAGTGATGGTTAGTGATGGTCAGTGATGGTTGGTGATGGTGAGTGATGGTTAGTGATGGTCAGTGATGGTTGGTGATGGTGAGTGATGGTTAGTGATGCTTAGTGATGCTTAGTGATGCTTAGTGATGCTTAGTGATGGTTAGTGATGGTTAGTGATGCTTAGTGATGCTTAGTGATGCTTAGTGATGGTTAGCGATGGTTAGCGATGGTTGGTGATGGTGAGTGATGGTTAGCGATGGTCAGTGATGGTTGGTGATGGTGAGTGATGGTTAGCGATGGTCAGTGATGGTTGGTGATGGTGAGTGATGGTTAGTGATGGTCAGTGATGGTTGGTGATGGTGAGTGATGGTTAGTGATGGTGAGTGATGGTTAGTGATGGTCAGTGATGGTTGGTGATGGTGAGTGATGGTTAGCGATGGTCAGTGATGGTTGGTGATGGTGAGTGATGGTTAGCGATGGTCAGTGATGGTTGGTGATGGTGAGTGATGGTTAGTGATGGTCAGTGATGGTTGGTGATGGTGAGTGATGGTTAGCGATGGTCAGTGATGGTTGGTGATGGTGAGTGATGGTTGGTGATGGTCAGTGATGGTTGGTGATGGTGAGTGATGGTTAGTGATGGTCAGTGATGGTTGGTGATGGTGAGTGATGGTCAGTGATGGTTGGTGATGGTGAGTGATGGTTAGTGATGGTCAGTGATGGTTGGTGATGGTGAGTGATGGTTAGGGATGGTCAGTGATGGTTGGTGATGGTGAGTGATGGTTAGTGATGGTCAGTGATGGTTGGTGATGGTGAGTGATGGTTGGTGATGGTGAGTGATGGTTAGTGATGGTCAGTGATGGTTGGTGATGGTTGGTGATGGTTGGTGATGGTTGGTGATGGTTGGTGATGAGTTCATAGTGGTTAATGGTTGATGGAAATAATGCTATTCACCATGATATAGCTGACTCTGCCAGGGAAATATAGCAACTTGTTACAGCATGATATAGCAACTAGTTACCAGGGAAAGATGATGGTTTCTCAATATAGGGGACCCCAAAAATGGCTGGTTTATTACTATAAAGGGTGAATATTCGATGAGTATATACTACTAAAAGACTATAAATAGACGATTTAGGGTAGACCAATTTCAAGAAACAATCATATGGTGGTTGATGAGAACTAGATATCATTGACGATTAGTCCTTGCGATCCCCGTAGTTGCTATCCCATTTATTGCCTTTTTTAGCAAGGACTAAGTATCAAGAACTGTGGAAATCATTGAGAACGATCGCAAGAGTCTACTACCAACCTTAAGGTTGGCCGGATGTAATTACTGCAAACAGCAAAGGATAAATGATGGTGCAACCACTACTAGAAAAGCAATTGTCGTATGAAAATAACCAAACAAACATGGTGTGATACTTGAAAATGGTTGCAGTGGCACGAATCATGACTATGATGGTTTCTAAGTTTGATAATGGGAAATAGAAATTCTGTGGGTGCCTGATAAGAATCTGAGAAACTCGCCGTGATGCTTCAGGAATGCTGATGAAACACGAGTTTTCAAGACCAATGATTAAGAGATGCGTGGTTGAGAATGGTGAGCTAGTCACGGTTGCCTCGTGGGGTAATTTTTGCCACAATGGCCAATGATGGTTAATGGTTCATAATATCAATGATGGATGATTGGTATGAGGTAGTTAATGATACTCAGGATATGGGTGATATACCACGAAGAACTTATGTTTTGCTTCTCTTGGTCACTGGCAACTCAAAACGTTTCAATGAAGCATGTGCACAAATTACCTATACCAATATGAAGCAACTCACCTATCCTGATTAACATTAACTACCTCATACCATTCATCCATCATTAATATTATGAACCATTAACCATCCTCTTGGGCAATGTAGCTGGTCCACGCTGGTTGATCTCTACGCCGCAGAGCGCTGCAGATTCCTGCTGCGATCACTCCACTGCATCCAGGCAACTCCGCGAAGTGTCCGGACGAACTGCGGCGAGCAAGGCGTTGAAGACAACAGCAGTTGGGACCCCGTGGATACTAAGCAACAATGATTGAGGATTGCTAGTTGAAATGGAATTCTATATATAGATATATCATATGATATCAATTTACGAATGCAGTTGGAATGGGACAGTTGAAAGGGTTACATCAACGGGATATCGCAATGAACCCCCCTAGCTTCTTTGATCTGTATTGGGATTCGCTTTAACTGTGAAAAGCATCAGGAAAAGAAACTCTGAAAAGAAATCGAAGACTTCGATGCCGACCTCAATGTTCACCAGCTGCCACACTCTGATCCCCCAAGGCTTGTCCAGCACTTGTCAGTTTCTTGGCCACTGCAAAAGCACTGTCTGCCAGCACCTTGCCCTCCTTCCCTGCCTTGACCATGAGATCATTTCTGCCATCTCTTGAGATCATTGGACATGATCTCGGCATTTCCAAAAGTCCTGCTCTTGGAAGACATCAAAAGATCTCTTGGTTTTCAACCACCTTGGTGTCCCCGTAAGTCTGGCAGAGAACACCCATGTCCTGCTTTGTTGCATGGGCTGTTCCAAGCTCCATGTCCTGCTGGTGCGCCAAGAAAATTGACCTGGTCAATGGGGTGAGCCTCCAGCAGCCAGACTGCAAAACTTTGATGCCAATTGTGAGCCCTTCCAGCTGCCAACAAGGCCTCAAACTCATCCACTGCTAAGCAGCATGCTTCACTGCAGGAATGCTTGACAGCATATGGGCATATCTCATGGGGGCAATGGAAGCTGGACAGGCTCATCGCCGCTTCCAACAGATTGAAGAACAAACTGGATCTTCTTGGTAGACTTCTGGTTGGAAACCATAGTCACCTTTGGTTGTTAGGTACTGAAGCAAATTGCTGTGAACCTGAGGACCTATGATTTACGGTAAGTATTCGTAACAAACTATGGCGAAAAGGCTTATTCAACAGCTTCAACTTTGGGTATGGCACTTCACATGGGTTGTATTTAAAGAATGGTTCACCAATTTCCCGAAAGTGGTATTCGCCTAGATAGAAGTTGATTAATAAGCAATTCAAGCATAGCTATATCAATATCTACCACAAGTGGTATTTACAGTAGCTATAACCCAAGTTAACTAACTGGGAGGTTCCACTCTGTAATCATCTGTGATTGTTGCTTGATACCAGTTGCAATTGAAGTTGTGGCCTCACTAGTGGATGCATCAACAAGCTGCCATCATCGCAACCAGGTGTGTCTGCCTGGAAGTTCCCTCAGAATTCACGAAAACGTGAGTTCATTTTGATGGGAACACCATGGGAATTCTTAGGGTAGGTACACGCTATCAACAGCACATGACTACTATTTCAAGTTCTTCACACTTGGGGCACCAAATCTATCAACAAAAATCCCACATGCAGCAGCAAACCACAGCCACAACATGTGTTGATCATTGATCCCTTGATGGGGCCGCCAGCTGGAGATTGTTGCAAGCATCACCCAGCGCGGGGTCAATGGCCAGCTTTCTTGATGATTTCACTCGGATGGTTGATGTGAAAGTCTACAGCAAACCCCTACAACAATATAAGCTAGTGGTTAATAGTGGCTAATAATAAGTGGTTAACTAGTGGTGAATGATGGTTAGTAGTGGCTAATAATGGCTAACTGCTGGTTAAAACAGGGGTCACCTCTAGGTTTTCCCATCAACCACAGCTGATTGCCTCTCCGCCAGCTGCTTTCGCGCCTACTTTGCTCGGCTTGCTCTGCAAACCATTTCTGGCGCGGGATCACGCGGTGGCCATCATGGTTCATAGCCATGGCAAATGAGATTTATGAACGCTGAATGATGGTTGATGAGGTGTGATATTGGGCAGATGATGGTTAAACATGAGGCTTTTAAATGGCTAATGATGGTTAATAATCATGCTTCATAGTACTTAATCATGATTAACTATCCTTGATAATGGTCTGCAATCATGGTGTAGAAAGGTTGATAATGGTTGGTAATTGCGCTCTATGATGCTTTCAGCTGCAATGAACAAAACCCTGTTTTTGACCACGACTCGGTAGGAGTGCGTGCATCGTGCATTGTTGGTGTGCCAAAAAATGTGCACAACCCATGTAGTGGTTTCTCAAAATAGGGGACCCCAAGGAATGTGGATGGTTTATACCATACATGACTTTTGCTGGATGATTTGGGGGAGCCCTATTTGAGAAACTACCATATTAGCCCTAGTAGTTTTGGTTGCATTAAAGATCGTTCATCATCACTACTAGCCATGAATTATACCAACCGTCATTCACCATCATTATCAGCCCATATAGCTCTACAAGGTGGGGCCCCAAAGACAGCGATTTGTTGGCTTATGACAAGGGTGTCTACTAGATATGGTAAGCAAACCGTGGTTAAATGGCTTTCAAACCAAATTATAACTACTAGTTGGGCCCACCTTGCACTACTTGATCACTGGCAATTGACCCCGTAAAACCATCATTCACCAACATTATCAGCCCATATGACTGTGGGTCAAAACCCTTAGTCCCCCTGGTTTCCCTGTCATTAACCATTGTTTTCCCTCTAGCTTTGTTGGTTATTATCCACCAGTATTGGTTGGTTAATATTGACCCATAGTCATACATAGCTGGTATATCCCCCACTATTGTTAGCTATCATCCCCTATCATTAACCATTAACCAGCTATTATTGGTTGGTTATTTTCCCTCCTTGTGAACCTCCCAATGCCCGTGGTTCCGCAGGACCACCGCCGCACCTCCGCCGTGGCTGCGGCCGTCCGTGCCACGGTGCGCCGAAACCCGTGGCGGGTTCGATGGCGACTGCGAGGTCCTGGTGGCCGGGAAGCGAAATGATGTTCGGGTTGGCTGTTTCAACCCAGGGTTGACGAATGGTTGATACTGGTTGACCATGGTTATATAGTAATGGTTCGTGAATATTAGTTGTTAATGGTTGACCCAGGGTTGACGAATGGTTGATACATTGATAATGGTCTCTAAATGGTTAGGAATGGTTAGTAATGGCTGGATTTTTTTTTTGCAATGGTTCGTATTGGTTGTATAATGGTTGTTATGCTTGCTACAGATCATTACTGGTAAAGTGATATGGTTCATAGCTGGTCAATACAGCCGAAAAAGTAGTTTATGACCAACTAGATATCACTAAATGATGGTAAATGACTACTAGTTGATGAAATAAGCAATGATGGTTGATGAATGCCTAATCAATGGCTAACCAGTTGTTGATACTGGCTGATAATGGTTGATGATGGTTGATACTGGCTGCTAATGGTTGATAATGGTTCATATGAATGGTAATTGCTAAACACATAACCGATGATTGGTGGTAATAAACATAAATTGGATCATTTGCTGGCAACTAAAACGTCAAAAACATGTTATAACAATTTGGATAACGATGGCAAATACAGTGATAAATTGTTGATTGATTGATTGATTGATTGATTGATTGATTGATTGATTGATTGATTGATTGATTGATTGATTGATTGATTGCTCGCTTGCTTGTTTGCTTGCTTGTTTGATTGATATTGATTGATTGATTGATTGATTGATTGATCGATTGCTTGATCGATTGATCTATTGATTGACTGATTGATTCATCGTTAATCCATGGTATCGGTGGTAGATGCTCGTCTCCGATATGGTGACACC
Organism: Symbiodinium kawagutii; assembly: GCA_009767595.1. Taxonomy (NCBI): domain Eukaryota; class Dinophyceae; order Suessiales; family Symbiodiniaceae; genus Symbiodinium; species Symbiodinium kawagutii. The sequence goes on along the minus strand of VSDK01012907.1, from coordinate 817,803 downwards.
AGTTCCACTATAAATCAGCATCAACCATTGATAGCGGTTGCGAATAGCGAGAAGCACCAAGCCAACCCACTTGTGGAACGAATTCGAAAAAAGCGGACGGCTGTCAAACTATTCACAAAGAATAGAGGCTGAAAATTGAACAAATCTATCAATTCCCATGGCCCCACCCAGCAACTGGTGACTTTCTCCACAATTTCGAGGGTTAGTTGATCCACCTGTGGGGGTTCAGCGGCTATCCGAAGGAGCTGGGCTGTTCGCTGCACATCCGCCATGTTCTCCTGCTCCATTCCGCGCCGCGCAAAGTGCGGATGCAGCGCATGCCAGGGATGCAGCGGTGGCACCTGGTGGAGCATCGCCATCAAGAGTCATGATGTTGAGTTCATGATTCATGGTTGGTGGAAAAACGCCATCTATATGAGTAAACATGAGAGGGTAACAACATCAAGCAAACAAAAAAGCAGCAAAAATGACAACGATTGTACCACCAAGAACATGAATGCAAAGCATGTCATGAAAAGGCTCGCAAACCTAGCAAGAAAGGGCTCCCGACATAGATCATGCGGATAAGTAACTGGCTCCTAGTGGGAAACCTGACAAGCACACAGCTATTGTTGGGTGGACGTGACAGCCAACGTTGGAACCCTGAATCCTCAGATCAGCAACCACAAACAAGTGACTGACAAACTACGCCAACCCAACTTAAGCCAACCAAAGGAGACAGCCAATCACTGATGATATGTCCTGCCCATCAGTGGTTTTTGGTTTATGCCCCTAATATGATTTTTGCTACTACCCTATCAGCCAATGTTTAATCACGAACAACCATCTTTGACCACTGTGTGGCCAAGTTTAATCATGATTGAAAGTTGATACCCATCATTCCTTGCCTGTAAACCATTCACTCGTCACTGACCATTATCAACCGTTGATTGAACCTTGATTACCAATTGGTCAACCATTGATCTACCATAATCAAGCATGAATCAAACATCATCAACTAACTGCCATTCGTCACTACAAACCACTATTGCATCCTCCGGTCCAACGGCATCGCCGAAACAAGAAAACCAAAACTGCTACATGTTGAAGGGCGCTACATCAAAGCCTCCTGTCTTGTGCCAGAAATCTCGAGAGCGTAACTTTCAAGCAACGACGCCACAGTTCGAACGGCAATGGGGCTCAGGATTTCTAAGGCCCGGTAGCCAAATCCTGTCTGCAACTTCATCTTGGCTACTTTCTTCATTGAGACAATCTCCTGGGATCCTCAGAGTTCGGAGTGGACAATGCAGCCGGCCTTGGCAGCGACATTGATCTTGCTGAACAGGGCGATGTAATTCGCCGGCTGGAGAGAAGCCAGGAATTCGAGCTGCGAAGCCAGAGCTTACCAAGCCGGGTGCATGGTGCTTTCTCCCTGTTTCCGAATGCCACAAGGAGTAGAACAAGTAAACGGAAGGGAAACATCTCCACCCCAGAGGCATCATCAAGCGATGTGGCATTTCAAACGGAAGGGAAACATCTCCATTGCCGAGTTTCGTGGCACTCAAACTCAAACCGGTCACGTCGATGTTGTGGTCGTCCATCAATCGGTCGAACGCGGTGAAGGGAATCATCAGGCTGACCGCATCTGCAACATCATCGGCTTGTTCTGGTTCAAAGTTCCACTCTTGAACTTTTTCGGCAGGTTGCATGGTTGATGGTAAAACCTCTGTCTCGTTGAGGGACATGTCATCTGCAGGCACCAAGAAACAACACTACCACGAATGTTTCCATCATCAACCACCAATTAACCATCATGAAACATCATCTAAACACCAAACTATGATGTTTCATGATGGTAAACCACCATAGCCATGATGGTACTGAGGGTCATAAACATATTAATTAACCCAACTAGCCCCTCCACCAAACCACCATCCACCAACCACGTGTTGCAGACGCTTCGCAGGTCTCGTGCCTGAGCTTGGGGAGCGTGAGCCGATAGGAAACTGCCGAAGTGGGGCGCCAACCTGGAGACGATTGGGCGATGCTGAAGGGACAATGAACAACCAATGAATCCCTTAGTGGATACTAAGGATAACATTGGTTAACCATTATTGATGGATATGTTACATTAAATGGATATGGTTGTTCATTGGTTGATATTGAACCATTACGTATAAAGGGACAATCAACCATTGTTAATAATTGATACTAAATGAATATGGTTTAATCATTACTAACAATGGTTAACATTGGTTAACCATTATTGATTATCAATGATTATCATTAACATTCATTAGCCATGGTGGGTAATTAATGATGGCTGATAACAGTGGTTAATAATTGATAATGGTTAATTATCAATGGCTGTAAGCTCAATAGGTCTTAATTGCTGAGTCAATCAATAGGTGGTATAAGTTTAGTCAACACTTAATAATGGTTAATAATTAACGGTTACAGTAATTGGACAATCAAGGTCAATCAATGGTTATTTAATGATGGTAATACCTCATTATAGCTGATATATAGTAGTCCACCAATTGGACAATCAATGGCTTAACCGTCAGTCAATCATCGATAGTTGATAGTTCAACATGAGCTCAGTGATTGAAATCCATCAATCAATGTTCTAACAAAAACATTAGTTGACCGTCAAATCGTAATAAAAGATTCGCTGATAGTGTTTAATTTATTAGATGATTACAGTACCTATTGGTTCAACATAAGAAATATATCAATCAATGGTAAATTGCCAATCAACATGCCAGGAGTTACCAACAATCAGCCAACGGTTGAATTTGTAATAATGGCCAAGGATTTGTTTACAACCAATTGATTAAGTATGATTGCACTATCAATTGGTTGCAAACTTATGGAGCAATAATTTAGTTCTTAATCCAGCTTTCAAGCAATAGTTAATAATGGTCACTAATCAATTGGTTGGTTTCAAAAGAGCAATGATCAGTCAATGTTGGTTTCGCTGCAATAGTAACTAATGTAACCATGTCAACCAATAGTTGAATATGGTCAATGATGAGCAACAACCAACCGACTCATGAAATTAGCATATGAGCCAGTATACATTTATTCACTAGTTAGTGCATAGTAAACCGATCGATGATACAGTTGCCCATGTGACCCATGAATTTTCTTGAATATGAACCAATGTTTGATATATGGCATTGTGTCAAAACCCTGTACCCCTGGTTCCCCATCATTTACCATTGTTTTCCCTATAGTTTGTTGGTTATTAAGCACCATTATTGGTTGATTAATATTGACCCATAGCCATATGAATGGCCAACAATGGCTGGCATTTGTCTCGCTGGGTCAGAGCCAACCATCCAAACCTACGGGAAGGTGAAGATCCCGACAGCTTGACGAGTGACTAGTCATTGCTGGGATGTAGACAGCCACGGGCACGGGTGCCTTCTAAGCAAACGTTGCGTGGGCTGTAGGTCGACTTACCAGCAACGGTTCTCTGCATCAAGTATTGTTCCCAGTCTCATCCACCAGCAGCATCCACCATGATCAATAAGCATTATCTCAATCCCACAATGATTACCAAGATTGGTGCACTGATGATCATCATCATCATCATCATCATCATCATCATCATCATCATCATCATCATCATCATCATGCATCCTTACCCCATCATTCCCGGCATTTGTGCAACTATCCCTTGGCCATGTGATCCCCGCGCCATCCCTGGCACCAGCTGCGCCTCATGCCGAACATCTGCGGCGGAAATCGGCACTTGGATGCGATTCGCAGCCAGCGGGGGGCCTGACGGGGTAGGGGAGAGTAAGCTATCGTAACATAGCTCCATTATTGCTGCTTCTGACCCTCATAGCAGTGATATTCAAACCCTCATAGGGGTGATAAGTCAATGAGGGTTCATGTGATGGTTCTGATAGTTCCTAATAGAGGTTGACAGTGCTGCCCAGATTGGTAAGCCACGACCCAAGTCTCCACCCCAAGTTTCTGAAAGGCTTGGCTCATCGAAGCGGACGCTCAATGTAATCCCACAAAAAATGCGGAGCGCTGCACGACAACAAGAACAACATGTTGGAGATTGTTCATAGGCAAGCCTCCGCCAACCAGCTTCTTCATCACAGCGAACCCGAGTCTACCAGAACTTCAGTTCACCATATAGTTCACAAGGACTAATCCCTACAAACCATTAGTTCTCAAGGACTTTAGGTAACCACCACCAATCCACTAACCTTAGTCAACCACCAGTAATCCCCTTAAAACCACCACCAAGAGCCATGCTTAACCACCACTGATGATGCTTGGTGATGCTTGGGGTTTGCATGCCCGTCCCCCGCCATCTCCTGGCACCACGCCAGCATGCACCTTGGAACGTTTCAAGCATCGTTTCAGCAGGTGGTACCTACTTGGATGCCTTGGCTGGGATCTAAATGAGATACCACTATGGCAATAAATGTCATTGGCTTTGGCTTATGATAGCCATCCATCGGCAGCAAACAGTTGCTCACTGGAGATGCATCTGGCCGACATGATCTATTGCGAAGAGTTCATTTTGCCACATGGTTTCCCGGGGTAGCTTTTGTGTAGACAACGACAGATTTCAAATTAAAATGAACACATGATGACCATGGACCGACAATTCACCAGTGGTTAACCAGTGGTTAACCATTCTCAACCATTCCTAACCCTCATTGACATCGCAGCTAACCACATGGATCATAAAGCCATGGTCTGAAGCTCCGAGGTAAAAGTGTCATAGTGAAATCTACTGTCAATGCAGCCGGTGCAAGGGCGTGAAAGCTCCCATTCCAAGCGGAGCTTTGGTCCACCAACCATGTAGAAATGGGTCATCACCCAGCTACTGCCATGCGCAGGTGAAGATTCCCACAGCTCGACGAATGGTGACTGGTCATATCTTCAAGATGTGAACAGCCAGGGGTAAAAGCTATTGACCCACAGCCGTATATTGGTACTTGGATGTGCACCCCCCACGGCGAGCCGGTCAGTGGTCGCAGTTCCCATGGTTTCTACTAGTTATAAGCTACCTTACAGGGCGTAACTAACCATGGTTATAGTCAGTTATACTCATAGCCCCAGCTGCACATCCAAGTAGTAAGTCTTGGTCAGCAGCCATTGATGATGCTTCACTGTTTTGATGACAGTCCACCTATCAACCACATAGTGATGATTCTTCGTGACTCGTGTCAAACATGATATATCCACCTGCCATCAACTGCTCTGAACACGAGCTGCTTATTCATAAGCTGTCACTATCAAGGTTTAGGGGTCGCCATATAGGTGCAAGATCAACAAGTTTGAACGCCGTGAAAGCCATTGGCAGCAAGTGAAGCTGCTATCAAACTGAGCCTTCGACGGACATCGCTATGCAGCGGCCGCTAACGATGCTATGGATGCGACGGCTATAGTTGTCCCTTCCTGGCTATGGACATCTGTACTTCTGGAACACACCAAATAACAGTCAAAAATCCATCAAACTAATCATTAGTGTTGGTGGTTTCAACCCCTTCTGCAATATCGGTCAATCAACCACCCAAACCAAATATTGGAGAAAATGATGGAAAATAAACAGTGTTTCAAACCATCAACCTGTAAATATTGAAGTCATAGCCACCATATCCACAACTGTAGGCGAAGTAAACTACTCGTATTTGGTGATGGCTACGGCCGCTATGGAGATTGACTCGGCTGGTGTCACCAAAAACTGGTGTTCCGCAGCAAAAATCAGGCGTTGGAGACCTCAATTCGATTGGATTCCATGAGCGACTGTTGTATGGTCTGTTGTATGGTCTGACTTCTCTGATATGATCAGTATTGTCTTTGGGTATCAAAATTTCTCTATATTCCACATAGAGATTCACACCTCTCAGTTTTATTCCCGGGTCTCTCTGCTTCTCAAAATCTGAAGCCCATTTTGCAGGGAGGCGGCGTTGAGCGATGCGAAAAACGTCTGGTATTGCATCGCTACAAAATGCTGCATGACAAGGGTCAATCATGGTCAATACGGGACAATGGTGAATGGCTGAGTAGCGCTGCTTGATGATTGTCAATGGATGTTAAAGTTTCAAACAACTAGAGAAGTCGCCAGAACAATCATTTACCAGTGGTACCCAGCATTAACAATAACTCACCAGCTGGTTGTTAATGTTTCTTAGCTACAACCTGTTTTTACAGACTAGATATAACTCGCCGGGACCGCAGGTGTGCCACTTGGTATTCCAGCCATCGTTTCTGGTACAGTTGAGACCAATCTTCAGCTACGACCGTGGTTAGACCTCGAGAGCATACTATAGCTGATACCAGTCATTCTGCCTGCACGTGCTGTCCAGTGAAACAACAACAGTCATGGTTGAGCATGGAATCTGGTTGGATTTGTATCACCTGAAAATTTCCCCTCAAGCAATTTATAATTCCAGCAAACCTGACGATGATCCAGCCATTCCATCACTTGTGTGGAAAATCCGTCACCTATAGACCGTACAAAACATATGTTTACCTGTGAAACATAGTGAAATCTCTAAAACATTGACTCTTTCAGGTGATCGTTTGACAAGAGAATCAACCAACTCATACTTAACCATCAATTAACCATCAAGCATCATTTAAGCATTGGTTAAGCATGAAAGAACCGTTGGTTAACGGCTATGAATCCTGGTTTCGCGATGCCGACCTCGCACACGTCGCCTGACCCTGCACTTGCAGCGCACCGCTTTTAGCACCAATGTCAAGCTCCGGGCCGTAAATGACCCACCGGAGGTGACTCACCAGTGCTACAGGAGCTTCCAATTTGCAACCGGTTGTTTAATTGTTTGGAAGATACCTCGCTAGTTCATGGATGTTCATGGATGTTCATGGATGTTCATGGATGTTCACGGATGTTCATGGATTGTATTTAATGCTGAGTGATGGCTTTATGATGGTTACTGATATATCTATCTATCTATCTATCTATCTATCTATCTATCTATCTATCTATCTATCTATGTATCTATCTAATCTAATCTAATCTAATCTGATCTAATCTAATCTAATCTAATCTGATCTAATCTAATCTAATCTAATCTGATCTGATCTAATCTATCTATCTATCGATCTCCTGTGTGAAACATTATGCTGAATGATTGCTGTATTCACCCCAAACCGTACTTGTTGACGACCATTACTGGCCAGTCATTCATCCCAAGAACCTTGCCACTGGGATCAATCCTGATGAACGATCAAGCAAGCTGTTACCCCTGATGAAAGTCGCCATAAACCACCAAGCATCCGCTAGAGTGTACTTGGATGATCCTCCCACAGCGAACTGGTGAACATAGCCATTGTGAATAACGTATTCATCAAAGGCATAATCCATAAAAAGGGTAGTTACACACTAATGGTAACCCAGGATTCATAAACCCCTGGTTGATTAACTAGGGGGTATCCCCTAAAAGCCAACTGGTTTTCCATTAAGCCATGGTGACCCCCCTAGTGATCATCAACCAGGGGTTTAGCTTCATCCTGGGTAGCCATTAACCATGGTTACTAACCACTTAGAACATGACCCGCCTGGTAGCTCCTGGCCTCGCTCCCAACCAGCCAGGGTGGGGGGGTCGTCCAGGGGGTCAGCTCACTTCATATCCTGCGTCATTTCCAGCTTCAACTCATCAAAGAAGTTGCCTGACTTCGGTGCTGACTTGGGATTTCTGGAATTCCTCCCCTGGCGGCGATGATCCAGCACAGAAACATTGTGAAACTTTGTCAAACCATGAGGATAAAACTGTTACTGTAGACATCTATCAGCTAACCATCATTGTCCATCATTCCCCATCAGTATCCATCATGAGCCATTCTTACGATATGAACTGAGGTTGGCTGATGATTCAACCATGAGTAGCCATATTATGTGCGTGATGCCTCGTATTGGCCAATCATGGCTGATGGTTAGCGGGCAAAACGTAGTTGGAAACTGGTCAGAATCAACCAATGATTAGTTCAGCTTGCAATTCTTGAATCACCCAAAGATTAACCACTGACGAATCATTGCCTATCAATGGCTGCTGCATTCCAAGCTGCAATGATGCACCTTCCGAATCAGTCCCCTGGAGATGTAGTCCACCTCAGTCCACGATCGTCCACGATCGCCAAGGTCACACGGACCCCAGCAGTTGCTCAAACAAGTGCTGAACATTTCCACAAAAGCATCGATAATGATGGTTGCTGATAATTCATAATGCTTAATGATAGTTGATTACAGTTGATAAGAGTTGATGATGGTTGATGAGGGTAAATGATTGTTGATGATGGTTTAATAATGGTTGATCACGGTGGTTGTAAATATGATGAAAGATGGCTAGTGATTGAGAGTGAATTGCAATGGTTAATGGTCAAGAAACCTTCATGATGGCTAGAATTCATGATGGCTATTCCCCGGATACTCATAGCATCTCATAGCTGATCATGACGGCACTCTCTGCCAGACTATGGGGTCTGGCCCTCCGTCTCTGCAGCGAAACACTTCAGCCATGAGTGACATTGTTGTCAGGATGATATCGCGCAGTGATCGCTTATGGTTAACTGCTGGTTCAAAAGAATTGCCTGCCACAATCATCGATGGTTTGATGAACTATTACGAAAAACATCTATGGACAATTGACTATCAATCAAAAAAGAACCATGACGCGAGCAATCCAGGGCTGATCCTTCGAAAAACGTTTGCCTGGCGGCGTCCCCGTCAATTGGTTGATACGCCAGGACAGCAGCCGACATCAACAGTCATGTGTGGCTACGATTCCCAGCGGTCATTCCCTTGGTGCTTACTACCCCCTCCTTGGGAATTTTATATGCCAGTTTTTACCACCTGGAATGATAAAATAGAAAAATCAATACTTAAGGCAGCTGACAACCAACCTTAGTGACATGTCTTTTCAAGCGATATGCCGTCCAACCTGAATGACATATCTTCATGATTCACTTCGTACAAACTCCCAACCAGATAAGAGTGGATACAGCATGGTCTACCTTTTTGCGTACTAAATGCTTTATAAGTTATAAGTAATGGTTAATCATGGGGAATAACTACCAACAAAAGTGGTTAAACAACCAGTGCATATACTAATGGGGGTTTCTCAAGCCAGTTTGGGGATCCCAAAGTTATGGTTAGTTTATTACTGTAACTGATTAATCAACTGGATGATTCAGGGGCACCCCTGTGATTTGAGAAACCACCAAATCAAAACCGGTAGGTTTCGGATAACAACTGACAAACACAGCTGGTAAATACTAGGAGATGATTAGTTCCTCTTCTCGATTGTAGATTCCAAAATAATTCGGCAACTGCTTTGACCCTCATTGTTAGATGTTGCTGAATAGTAAGTCGCACATGCCCTGTAACGATGACGGCATTAACCATTAATGTCCATCGAATATCATCTAATGTCCATTAACCATGATCAACCATGTCAAGCTTAAAGCCATCACTACAGTACATGGTTGCTGATTATCATCGTTAGTTGAACATGCTGGATGCAATCTTATCTACCACCAACATCTAGCCTATCCGTCACTAAACCATACTCAACATTATCAACCACTAATGATCACATGAACCATCACTAAAGACCATTAGCCATCGTCACCTATCATCAAGCCTCATTGACCACTACCAGCAATCATTGGCAGTGGGTCAAAACCCTTAGTCCCCCTGGTTCCCCCATCATTAACCATTGCTTTCTCTATGAACTTGTTGGTCATTTTTCCTCATTATTGTTGGTGAATATTGACCCATAGCCACCGAACCTATGGCCAATAGCCATAATAAACCTGAAGATCACTTGCCAATAGTATTTTGGCTATTATTATTATTGGTTATTATTGCATATCATTATATAATCACTTGCCATAATATTTGCAACAAACCAATATTATTATTCCTCTGTTGCCAATATTCCTCATTGCTATTGGCCACTGTAAGAGCTCACTTGCAGTCGCACCGAACCCTTGCGCGGCAGTCGCTCGCCAAGGGACATTGCCAGCCACGTCCTGAGCAAATCGAATGGCGCGATTCCTTACAGGTCGCGGCCATGTCAATGGTGGGTCGGCCGGGTGAACGGACTACTATGTTCGACCGGCCCTTACTGCAAGTCATGGTCAGTTAGTCGATACTTCATCCAAAATGGGTCATTGATGGTCATTGAGGGTTAAGCTTTCGGTCGTTTCATGGTCAAATAGTGGAGCATTCGTGGATTAATGTTTATTTCGCTGTGAATTAATGACGAGCCAGTAGTGAATTAGTGGTTACAACAATGGCATCATCGATCCTCATTTAGCCGTAACTTGCCATTATTAAATCACTACTTAACCATCATTCAAACCTTGACCAGCCTTGACCCTATCAAACCAGTACTTAACCATTGGTTTCCTTGTTATTGTTGGTTATTAACTTCCATTATTGGTTGGTTAATATTGACCCATAGCCATATCCTTATCGGCCAACATTAGCCACTGGCAACATGAACCAACACAGCCACTCCGAAGCTCCACTGAAACCACACCCAGCGGCGAAGTGAGGTCTGGCCATTCGGGCACCTCCTGCGTTGGCGCCGATGTTGGGCGCAACTGGACGAGTGGTTGGTGGTGGTGAGTCACCTATGGTTGGTAACTATGGTCGGTAAGTATGGTTGGTAGTTATGATGGGTAAGTATGGTTGGTAACTATGGCTGGTAGCTATGGTTAGTAATGGTTTTAGTAATGCTTACATAAGTTATGGCTGGTAACCATGTAGTGATTATAGTAATGCTTAAGTGACTATGAAAGCAACCATGTGACACACCCACAGCAATACTTGGATGTGCCATGTCCGTTTAGTAACTGGTTGATATCCATGATTATAGGGGTTGGTTCACCCACGTTCTGAGGCTATTTACACTGGTTATATCGCGGTTAAAGCCAGAACTGCACATCCAAGTAGTGACTATCAATAAGAATCTGATCGTGGAAATTGTGACTGTTTATGATTGTTCAATTTATGATGGTTTTTTGTTATTCAAAATTTTATGATCCATGTCTATGATGGATTTCCCTTGAAGTAATAGTGGCTGCGGGTGATTTATTGTGTCTAGAGATTGTAGAACAGCTGAATAAATGGCGGAATGTCCGCACAACCAGGTTGATTTACCCGAGTATACGGGTTGTCAACAACTACCAATAACCAGCAACTATAGTAGGATATAACTTTGATATAACCACTGACACCATTGACATGTTACTCAATTGGATATTATTCACTCAAGACGTCAGCAAGATTAGCCAAGGCTGCGCCTGCCGGGAAATCTGCAAGCTGGAAACTGGAAACTGGCACTTCAACGAGGTGAACGAAGCAACGCGAACAAAAAGAGTTAGATCCGGCTGCGTCCAGGTGCTGAGGTGCAAGTCCACTGCGCAAGCAGTGGCCGGCCCCTGCCACAAAAAACAGCAGGTTTTAGCTTCGCAATGATTGATGATTGGTCATACGTGCTCATGATGGCAAATGATGATTAATCATTCATGATTGGTTTGTAATCATTCATCCCTGCAAAACAAGGCTGTTGTGAATCTTGGTTGATAAGTTTGGTATTTGTTGGCTATTGTCAGTGTTTGCCGATTGCCGTTGTCAATCAATTGTTCCCAACATTCACCATTGTCAACAAACAGTAAGCAACTAATATCAATTGTTTACCATTATCCGTCGTTACGAACCATCAACCACAAATTTCGAATTATTGTCAACCACTTGTCAATCAATGATAATGATTGTCATGAACCATGATTCTCAACCTAAGTGGCCAACCAATCTTTCATGATCAACAATCATAGCCAACCTATGGTTAGTAACAACCATTCGAAGTTAATGGTTGATACTTATGGTTGATATTTATGGTTAGTTATCAGTCTACCCTCTGGTGATCTAACATGGCAATGATTCGCACCGGACCTTTTTGTCACGGGCCAGATGGTGACTCGATCTTCGAAGTTGGTGCAATCAGACCTTTGGAATGCTTGCTCCAGCAAAGTGACCCCAAGTGTAGGGTGGGGATATTGGGAGTGGTGACACTTGAGCAGGAGAGGATACATACGAATCGGCCATGTTCAATGACCTATGCTTCTCAAACTCGTTTCAAAACCATCATGATTCGCACCGGACCGTTTTGTCACGGGCCAGATGGTGACTCGATCTTCGAAGTTGGTGCAATCAGACCTTTGGAATGCTTGCTCCAGCAAAGTGACCCATCATTGCCTCAAACGTTTCCTCAATGCAGTTTCACCGTAGAACATGGCCCGTATTTGTGAAGCCACCTGGCTATAGCCGATCGTCAGGTAAAACATATGTAGAAAAAGAATCAGCAATTTCATGAGCCCTTGCATCATAAAAACACTTTGCCAGACTGTTGCACAACCGAATGGGGTACGGTTGGGCCAAACGGGTTCGCCAGTTACCATGCTCATCTTGCCCACAAAGCTGCACATGCGGTTTCCCTGAGTAGCCACAAATGCCTCGTTTAGAGGAGCAACAACGAGCAGCATTGAGACGATCCAGATTGATCCAAACACCAAAGAAGGATGTCGCCTTCTTCCATGGAGTACCCCACGCACAAAAATGCGTGACTGCCAGTTGACAATGCTTCTTGTTCAGCAGAACTACAATGGGACGACATAGCCAAATCCTCGACCGTTGGGGGTTTTCGAGGGTGCCAGGTATCCGCAAAGCTAAGCCCAACCGAAGCAAGAAAGCAGAGAATCGCATCAACAAATTGCCCAGCCAAACTTTCAACTGATCACCAGGACGCAAGTTAGGTAAACCCATTGGCTGCAAGTCACTTCGCAATGGTGGTGGTCCAGGAGGAACATCTCTAGCTCGTGTAAAGCTTTCACAGGGAGTCCCTAAATGAAAACCACGAACATGTCCACCCCGGATCCAGTCAGCAATGCGACGCCTGTTGCTATACAACCGCAGGTCATATTGTTGTCCCAGCTGAATGTCCCACACAAGCACTGGCCAGTTTGTATATCGACTCACTGCTGAAGCCAACCGAGCACAACCCGAAAAAATTTCCAGAAACACCATCAGCTTAAGGGGCCGGGTCAGCCCAAGCGCGGGTTGAGGAATGTTTGCTCGATCTTTCGGGCAGCTTCTTGGCATTCTTTGAGAACTTCCTTTGGCAGCGAATGAAGGAGTTGGCCGAGCCTCCCCCCTTTTTCGTACCTTCGGACACTTGCCTGAGTCTTCCATCTGCCTCTTCTTTGCACGTCCTGAATTGTCCTGAGTCCAGCCATGTAGTCGTGACTTGCTCCCCCGTGTCGCAGTCTGTACGGATGGGCATCCCCTAAGCTCTCCAACCGGCACAACACTGACACCTTTCTCATCGCTTCCCTCAACTGCAGAGCTGTGACGGAGAACATCTTGCTGTCCTTCGACCTGTGCTGCAACTGGAGGATCTGCATCACTGACTGAGGCACGAACTGAGTGAACGGAAGGTCGAACACCACTGTCTCGTCGAACTCCAGTGTCTTGGATGGAATTCCTTGTTCGAAAGGGTGTAGTATCAACGACCATCGATTGTTGCTGGCCTGTCTTGCTGACACTGGCGGCACCAAGTCGCACACCCTCAATCTGGCGGTCTCTCCAGGTCTCAGGTATGCTGCAAACCCCAACATCATCATCAGGGCATGCTGCTTCATGTTGTGCGTCATCATGTAGGTGGCCATCAAACAAACAGCCTCCCAGGGAAGGGGCAACCTGGCCAATGGAGGGTCCAGTTTGCGCCATCCCTGCAGGCTTTGCTTCGAAGTTGGCAACATCATCTGACGAGGTGACCGCAAGTGCGGAAGGCGATAGAGGACGGCAGCCAGCATGTATTGGCCCTGGCTGATGTCCTCCCCTTCCAAAAACAGCTGATCCAGCATCATTGTCAAAGCCTTGTCGACCATCTTTGCCGAAGTCCTGTCCTTCAACGTGACTCCGGTGCACCTTTCCAATCGAACAAGGCAATCTGAGTACTTCTTCCGAGCACTGGGTCCCACTGAAGCGGCTGCTAAGGACCCCACCTCTTCTATCTGCTTCTGTCGATTCTGCTGTTTGGACGTCTTCTTCTTCTGGTCTTGCAACGCACATGGTTCCGAAACTGAGCTCCGCTTGACTGTCTTCTTTCTGGCAGGTGGAGAGGGGCCTACTACGATCTGTCTGTGTATGACCATGTTCACAAGGAAAATGAGGACGTGTAGGAAATCTTGAGCCACGTGACGGCCCATCCGCGGGATTCCACTCCGACGGCAGCCATCTATAGTAAAAAGAAGTATGTGTTCCCAAACTAAGCGCAGCTACCTGTTGTGTTACACGCCTCATCTTGAAAGCCCGGCCACGTCCCTTGTCCAGAGCACACACCGCTGTAACCGAGTCAGAAAGTATTAAATGACGTTTACCAAAATTCAGCTGTGATCGCAATGCATGCTTGACACCATGGAGCGCAGCTCGTGCTTCCAAGACTGGAATAGGTTCCTTCCTCTTCCACCTGTATCTTCCTGTCACCCGCCACGCCTTGTCCAAAGATGCGAAGGGCAAAGGCTTGAACTTCTCTTCGATGGGCTTGTCTGGCAGCACCTTCAGTGGAGCAGCTTGAGCGGCATCAGAAGACGAAGAAGCCAGCATGATGTTATAGGCATCCTCGTCCCCCTTAGCAACCTCTGCCCCAAAAGTGCTAGCACGTGGTTTCGAAAACTCCTCTGTATTGAATCTCCAACGTTCAGAATAGCGACCCAATGACCTGACTTCATCAACCGAAAATTCTGCAGTTGTACAACCCAAACCCCAATCCGACGCGTCTATCGCTGAAACACTGCTGGACCAAGGCTGGGCTAAGTCTCGCCAAATCAAGGGACATATGCCAATGAAAATTTGGAGCTCCCTTCTAACTGACTTCCAAACACGATGAGGACGATGATAATGGCGTTGAATGAAAGTATATGTTTCACCAAAAGTAGCCAAACTCTCTCGTCTCCCCAAACATATGAAAGCTGCGTGCCCAACAATCTTTTCAAGCTGTTTGCCCGAAATCATTCCAGAGGACAGGACTTGCTTCATGGCCAATCGCAATCGCCACACACGATGTGGCAGGGGACTCAAATGGGTCCCAGAAAACAGCCAGCCAAGAATTTTGATCTCCTTCTCGGATGTTTCCTCTTCATGCACAACCAACCCTTTGCTACGCAACATGCTTGCTCCATCGCTGGCCAACTTGTCGACTTGACTCTTGCTAGTTCCCAGGACTATGTAGTTGTCAACATACTCGATATGCATGACCTCGCATCCAGGGCACGCACTCTTGTCTTCCAAACAACTGGATCTGCTTGCCCCTGCATCTTGAACAAGCCGCTGATGTATAACCTGGCACCACCAAAGGGCATGACTCCATCCCATTGGTAGGACGGCCAACTGAGGGTGAAGCCGTGTCTTGCCATCGATAGCCACCCCGTTGATGCTGCTGATCCCCACCTCTGCTGCCAGAACAGGACGCATACCAAAGTAACGACGCAATTCCTTGGGCAACGAGAAATGGTAGAATGCATCTTTCAGGTCTGCTGTGCTAACATAGAGCTCGCTGTCGGGGGTTAGTTCAATCCTCGACAGAGCTTCAGCTGAACACAAGTTCACCGTGTCCGGCTGAGTGAACCAGCAGTTGCTTCTACGGCAGTCGATGACCATCCTCAAACGACCGTCTTTCTTACCAACAAAAAAGGCCTCGACAACCTCGCATGGCTTCTCCTGGGAAAACTCGATCAAGCCGGCCTCATGCAGCCTGCGAATGAAGGAGCGATACGTAGCAGGGTTTCGGAGCTTAGGGTCGGCATACGCTGTCGCAACCCCACACCCATCCAAATTCTTGCGAGCCTCATCTGCACGAAGGACTCTCGAGCATAGGAACTTGCCCACTATAGAACAACCATCACTTCCCAACAGCTTATCCAGCGGCACTGCTTCGTTACCACAAGATGGCAGTGAGAGAAGTTCTGGGGTGTAGGACTTGACGGAGGACGGGACCTGGCATGACTCCCCGTATCCATCAAAGGCGCGAAGCTGCTGGAGCGCCTCTGCACCTGAAGTGAGCCCGGGGGGCCCAAGCTTCTGCACCGAATTCAGGATGTGACGATGAACCGCCACCTGTGCTTCCGTTGGCACCCGGCCCCGTTGAGGAGCCACCACAGCACCACCAGAGTAAAGAGCGTTAAGACCAGCAATGCAATCTTCCACCATAGTTGAAACATGCTCCCTGCGATTCATCCGCTGCTGGACTTTGCGAGACACCTTGTCGTGGGAAGGGGCCACACCTGTCAGCATCGAGGGAAGGGGGAAGACGTCACGCTGGGCATCACGCTCGGCACCACAAAATGGAGTGTAAGGGTTCAGAGGCTGGCCCACTCCATACCAGTCCTCCACACATGCACTCAGGGGTTTTGATCATCCCCCTTCTTTCCTTTCTGCTTTCGAGAGAGTTCCCTCTCTTCTCGGGCCTTTCTGAGATTCTTCTGCAATTGGACATCTCGTTCAACTTCGCTCTTCACGTGGTCCAGCAAACTTGGTGCGATCATAAGTGTGGCAGATTGTCGAACCATGGATCCAAAAGTATATTGTTCCTCTACCGACAGTTTACCACCAGCTGCTCGGCTTTCGGCATCTCGAGCACGCTCAGAGTGAGCGTACTCGATGGTTTGAAGACGACGAAACAGCAGTTCGATCCCCAGATTGTTGAACCCATTGAGGCAATCAACTTGGATGAGTTGCCGAAGCATCATAGACATCTGGAAATGCTCAACCACTCCCCATGTTGTTGTGTCCAATTTGCAGAGTTGTCTGAACCGTTCATGATGTTGTTCAAATCCCAGCCCTTCGATCACCAGATAATTCAAGCACCATCGAGCCGTTCTCGGCCCTGTCAGCTTCCAAGACACCTTGTATTCCTTTGTCTCAGCCACTATATCAGCCAATGGACGCTCAGGGGTACCAACCGCATTCATCCGAACCTTCACAATGCGAGCATCACACAAAGAAGGCCTAGAGTTGAATGACTCGGCATCCTCAGCACGTACACCTATGCAGAAAATGGACTCTCCTCCTGGAAGCACATGAACCGTCTTAGCCCCATGGGTTGCAGCAGCCACGACACCTGCTACAACATCTCCATACTTCACTGTGCCAACCGTCTCAGCAGCCACCCAAACCACCGCACCTGCATCGATGTTGCGAAGTCCCGGAGGCTCCTCATCGGCTCCAACAGCTTGAGCTGCCGGCTGAGCAGCAGCTGCTGGGCAACAACAACAGGAGCAGCAACTGGGGGGCCACGTCGAGCCCTTTCCGCGGCTAACTCCGCAGTGGCAGCAGCACGAATCCTAGCAATGTCGCCAGCATTCCATACTGGCAAGGGGTACACCTGAGCAGCAGCAACTCCTGGAGGAAGAACTCCAGGATTGGGTCGGACCCGAATGGATCGAAGGTCATGATTCAGCACCGACAGCTCCTCGCAGTAGATGTCCTCATCTGGTGCTACTATTATGTAATCATCGGCAGCAACATGTTCCAGGGCCCATCGCTCATGCAACACCACCGGACCCGGAACATCGTACTCAATCAACACATATCTATTGATGAGAGCCATGACGTCTCAACCTGATTTCGGCCAACTGGTTCCGCGCCACCAATGCAATGGGAAGCTCAGCACTGGTGGGACTGGGGATGTCCTCAACTGAGAACCGATTCCCAAATCCTCTGCAGCCAAGCCAGACCAACAGCAAGGTGATTCCCACCGAAGTCGATGAGATCACTAGCACCAGCAGAAAATCAAATCTCACCCAAATGGCAAAAGAATTTGAGTACCAATGCACCGATGGATAGAAGGGCAGCAAGGGCTCAGGGGTTGTTGTTGTGGTTGTTTCAATGTCCAGGCAATCACGCACCGCTTGTTCAATTGCTTGTTGCACTATAGGACCCAAATTGCTGGCACCTGACCAACCAAGCCAAACGATCAGATTACTCCACGTTACAGCCTGACCAACCAGCACTCCCAGCAATGACAACCACCACCATGCGAAGCCCATTGCCTGACGATCCCCCCGTTTGACACTTGAGCAGGAGAGGATACATACGAATCGGCCATGTTCAATGACCTATGCTTCTCAAACTCGTTTCAAAACCATCATGGAAAATCCACCAGTTATAGCTGTTTTCCCAGGGTTTCCCTGGAAAAATGGTGGATTTTACAGCCAGCCGTGTTAGATCACCGGAGTGTAAGCATCATGATCCACCGATCTTTCATCGGCCATCACCTGCCACTGCCTCTCCTCGTGGCGCACCAAAGCTCCCCAACTGCGCGCCATCTTCTGGGACACCACAACGTCCTTTCGCGATGCCATGCACTAGGGGTGCATGGGTCGTGTATGTGCATCCACCACTCATTAACCCTACAGTGCTATGGCTACCATGGTGATATCCCAGTTGTAAGCTGAACTGCACATCCACTTGCAGTGATGTAAAGCCTGGGTTATGGCTGGATACATGTGGCAGTTTATGGCTAAGTCGATTCAGCATGAACCGTTGCCATTCACCGAATAACCATGTTTCGCACCATCGACCACGATCAACTATCGACCACTATTGACCATTGACTGAACATTCTTCGCTACCACCACTATCAACCCTCAATACTAATCTTCACTAGCAATCAGGTGATCAGCATAACCATCCCAGCAACCAACAACTATCCTTTATTAAAAACCAGTTTTAACCATAAACCAACAACTGTTTACCATTATCAACCACTACCTGCTAGTAAACTAACATGGCTGCTCGGAAAATCCCACAATTTTGACAACGGAAAAACCACGAATAAATCATCCAACCAGGCAGCAACCAGGAACGAGGCACCAACCCACCCTGGCGACCATGGTTCCCGTCCCGTTCTCCTGCTTGGTGAAGCCCAAGCCGAGGCCAAAGGCCCCGCCCTGCATGGGCAGGTTGCCGCCGGGGCCGTCCTGGCCGAGGCTCCCAACGTGCTGGCAAAGGAACAATTTACGGTTGTTAATGACCAGTCAAAATCATGGTTACACCGCTGGAAAAATAGATGGCACAACTCAAGAATCGGAGCCATCTATTTTCCCATCGGAGTAAATATGGTTAACTATAGTTGATAATGCCCTGCCCACCCGGGACTGGCCCTGCCCGCATGGCCTCGTTCCCAAAGATGAAAAAGAGCTCTGAGACGTGGAAGGCACCCAGGGTGTTCTTGAGATCGAGGCCCACACTGAAGCGAAGTCATGGCTGGTGCCATGTGTTTCTCGATGTTGAGGTGTATGGGGGCTTCTCATACTGGCGGACCCCAAAAAAGGTGGTTTCTTACGAGAAATGGTGACGTATGGATGATTGGGAGCAAGCCTATTTTGAAAAACACTCATATATATATATATATAAATGTATATGTATATATGTATATATAAATGTATATGATATATGATGTGACCATCCTGGAGTAGATCGAATATCTTCCATGTTTAAGATTTATGCCATTTACCTATTGGGGCTGGTCCAATAACTGATATTCTATCTACTCCTGGGTCCCGACATGGATATGTGTATGTATGCATCTTAATCTTCCAAAAGTGTGTAGGCCTGTGGAATCGTGGATGCATAAAACATCATGAAACGACACCGGCGATACAATACAAATGTGCACGTAGAGAAAATAGATGCATGTGTTCAATAGATGCTCGTGTTCACGTACGCCAAAAATAATCTCGACAAAACCACTACACTGGTGGGGGGCCCAACATGCGTTGTATCACAAAACCCTGTGAGCCAGGAAGTATAACCCCTCAGAAGAATCAAGCAGTTGTGAATCATCATCAGTCAAGGTCAATGATTAATCATCTCCATTCAGCATTGCTAAGTAACCCTTAAGCATCATTGGTCATCATCATCTGGTAACATTCACCAAGGTTCTAGGGGTTACTTGAGCTACCGGCTACAGGGTGCAACTCATCATGGCTTCAATATCCCACTTAACCACTATTAACCATAAATATCAACCATTATCAACTATTACTACAGCCACGTAGGCTCAAACCCCCGGTCCTTTGGTCGTGGCTGGGTGGGGCAAATTGAGCCATGGAATTCCTAGGACATGATGATGTGGTTCTCCTTTGAGACATGGTTCGTCGGTACATTCTTCAACCTGGGATTTGTGAGTGCAAGATCACTGGTCCGTACATGGTGGCTCTCAAGCAGACCATTGTGATTGGCCATAGCAAAGTCTGGGTGGAAGCAACAATTGCTGATGACGGTGACGCTTACACTGCAATGGTTTTCCTGGGAATGGCATCCCTTTGCAAACGCAAAGTATCACCAAGGAAGTGTGTGGTCCTTTGGGACAATCGGATGTGGCAGTGATTCTGCTAGGAGCCATGGTGTCAAAGAATGGAAATGTTTTGGTCGTGACAAGCCATCAAGCAGCTGCATTTCGATTTCGAACCACGATTGGCACCAGTGATTCGGAAGAGAACTACAAAAAGGACGTCGAAGGTGAGAATCCACAGCAATCTTGGAATCACATCCGCGCACGGGATGACCGTAGGTTTGCTTCCTTTGTCTCGGTTCGAGCAGGGAGTGAGGACATTTGGTGGATCTTTTTTACGGGTGGGATTTCGATAGGTGCAATGGTTTTCTCAGCCCTGTATCCACCATGGAGTGACAATGACTCCCGTCATGGGTTGACGAGGCAGGATGGTAGACTATTGATCATGGCTTTGTTGACTCTGGGAACGCTCAGGCCGGCTTTTGTGAATTTGGGGGAGCCACAGACATTTCCCAGTGGTAGCTGCAGCCATCGCATGGACGATGTGCAAGATTGTCATGTCTCACGTGTGTGATCGTTCAGACCATGTTTGTCGCTATCTCTTCTCGCGTGGACCGAGCCTTGCGTGACTTGAACCAGTGGAACGCCCTGTGAATGCCTGAAATCTGCCAAATCAGGGCTTGGTTTTTCTTCAGGCTTGAAATTCGTTACTTCGATCAGCCCTTTTTTTTTACCCATTTGCGGCAAATGCTTGCACTTGGTGTTACTGCTGTCTGTGTGACATGTTAGTTTTTTTTTTTTACGATGAGGAGTCAGTCACCCGTACTGACATTAAATGACATTTCTGCCTGGCAGGATTGATGTAGTGCCTTTGTAGTGACCTAAAGGGATTGCCGTGCAATGTGGCATTCAACTTAGAATCGTTGTTACCTTGTCATTACCGCTGCCTGTCGATGACAGCTGCAGATTTCCAGTTATTACCCACTGCTCCCATCCACTGTGACAGGGACAGTGTGGTTAGGCGAGTGACCTGCTGCGCCTGAACACGCGGAATCAACCATCATGAACCATCATCAACCATCATAACTCAGTAAATATTAAAATGAATTCCTGTAGCCATCATTAACAATCAGTAGCCATCGCTGACCAGCATCACATAAGCATCATCAACCATAATTATTACCGTTGTTAACCAAGCCTTTATGGTAAATGAACCTGCCAGTAATATTACGAATCAAATCTCACCTTAAGCAAGTATTATGATTCAGTAGGGTTATGACCATAATCATATCATAACCACGACAATAACCATCATTATATCATAACCAGTACTAACCAATCATGACTGGTTGGTGGTTTCAACCCCTTTGAAAAATATTAGTTAACCAACCAATTGTTAATAACTACTGGTTAAAATAGAAAATGTTTGAAACCACCAACCAGTAGTTGTTTAACCATCATTGTTGCTTATCATCCCCTATCATTAACCACTATTAACCACTATTAACCACTATTATATCATAATCATTACTAACCAATCATGACTTCCCCATCATTAACCATCATTTTGCCTTATTATTCTTGGTAAGCTTCATTAGTTGGTTGGTTAATATTGACCCATAGCCAGTTACCACCTGCTCACCAGGTAGTGCAGATGATTCATTACTAACCAACCAGATGATTCAGCTATACACCAGTGCTCTAGTCACCATGATGCGCATCACGAAGACGCTCCGCGCGCCGCTGCGCGCCCTTGCGCGCCTGGGGAGCTCGTCGTCCACATCAAACCTGAGCTCATGGCGCATGCGCGAGGCTGTGTGGCTGAAGCAAAGAAGTGAAATGACTGGAGGATCATGGTTGGTTGATGGTTAAGTGATGGTTAAGTGATGGTTAAGTGATGGTTAGTGGATGGTTAGAGGATGCTTAAATGGTGGTTTCTCAAAATAGGCAACCCCAAAAATGAGTGGTTTACTACTAAAAACGCTTCAAGAAGGATGATTTGGGGGTAACCCTATTTGAGAAATCACCATTTGATGATGATCACTTGACCTTGGAATGATGAACGACCCGAACCGCTGATGAAGGTTCGTCATCGATACTTGTGGAAATTGCTTGTCATATGGACTCATTGATCACGAAAATTGGTCATTTATCGATCAAGAATAATGATCCTTGGTCTAAAGAACATCATCACAACAATAGTGTCAATATCTGCAGACATGTGACATGCGGGAGAATGAGGGTTAGTAAGCAAGAGCATAGCAACAACGACAAACGACAATGACAACATTGTCAGGAGTGCTCACCATTTTTGCTCTCTCCCCGATGTTATTAAGAATGTATATGAAAAATGAACACTTCGTTCTTCGGGTGATATTGATTAAGGTCCATGTGTGGTACTTTCCTGGAAGGCATGGTGCAAAACATTTGTGCGTTTCAGGAACCTCCTTTGTATGATCAATCCCCCTTCCAACAAACACTAGAAGTCCGGGTGAGACGATCCAATCTTTTCGGGCAACCTACTATAGGGTGATTCTTAAAATAGGAAACCCGCCAAAATGGTTGGTTTATTAATATATCCAACTAATATTGGATGATTTAGGGGTTCTCTATTTTGAGAAAAACCAGGTAAAAATGCGATGTCTTGCGATGTCCCAGTAGCGCGTGTGGTTTTCATGACCTCAGCCGGGGGACATGCAACAGTGCTTCCTGGAAACACGGTCACTAACCAGCCCCAAACGCACATACCTAGGGATGACGACGTGGTGTGGGTTCATGATCCAAGAAACGCCAGCGGCGTTCTAACATCCAGCCGCGCCAAAAGCTGCCCATAGACTCTGGTACTAAAAAGTTCACCAAGGAACCATCAATGACAGAAGGATACCCCGTAGTTCAACTAGGTAACGATAGTTCAAGAGCTGATAAATCTAACTAAATCGAAGGGGGGGACCACTCTGAACCTGTGGTTGCACCATGTACAAGTGCCACCCCAAAATGGTGGCTCGTTTATGGAAAACCATCGGCCCAGTGAACATTCAAATGCGCCCCAGTCGCTGATGTAAAGAGGTGGTCACTGGTCTAGATTTTTTCTATGTGGCTGCTCTCCCAGCAATAGAGTAGCTATAGTAACACATCAGGATATCTAGTTCACCATCATTGGTTACTACGTTCACAACATTTCCATGACCACCGTAACAAATCCTAACATGCGACTGAAACGTTCCAGTGTACAACTTGCCGACGCCACGTCTTGGCTTGAACAAACACCAAGGAGAGCGCGGATAGCAAGGTTAGAGATGCAGGGTGGTGTATCGATCATCGTCCTGTGGCCTGTGGCACCAAATTAAAACCAAGGCAAGGTTGGGGCACCCCGGCCGCAATAGTGCTCTCGCTTCTTCGTTTCACATGTGATGTGGTGATGTGCGGGTGGTGGTGCTGCTTCTTTTTTTTTGAGTGATGTTTTGGTGGCGGTGTTTTGTTGAAAGTGTTGGTGGTGATGTTCCCTTTGGACTCCAAGGGGTGCAGAAACAAGCACACATTCAGAAGGCTCCTTCTTGTTGATTTTTTTGCTTGGATTGCCATTGCCTGCTCCTCTTGTTCGATGTGTGTACCGCTTTGTCTCCCCAGCGGGCCCTTTTTTGAACTTGGGTTCTTTCGATTGGGTGCTTGATTGCAGTTCACATCTCCTCAAGCAATCCCTCCTCATGAGTCGCTGGGAGTTTGTCCACGACTCCAAGCATCTTCAGGATCTCGAGCTACCACTTGGTGCTCCCCAACTGCAGCACCAGGCTGACCAGGATCAGCACTTCGCTCTGCATCACTGCCCTGATGCTCAACAGGGCTGTCAAACATCTGCTCGTTTCCTGGTGGAAGTTCTCTGCTCCAGGCTGCTCAGGTTGCTCCCGTTGCTCAGGTTGCTCAGGTTAGGCTTTAGGGGGGTCAAATTGATGGTTGACTCACGGTGGATGATGGTGAATTTCCGGCTCTTTCCATGGCGGATGAATGGGGAGTTCAAGGTTCATGATGATTGCTGAACCACTATTTATTCGCGAAGCGTGAATACTGTTTAGAGTGACTTCGCTAATGCTTACTTTAAAAAGTTCATACTCTAGCAAACAACATGCTTAATACTTGGTCAATATTCACTACGCACTGCTGGTGGATGGTTAACTCCTGGTCCTGATGGTTTACCAACCTCGTTGTTACTTGTTTAACCAGCACGACTCCTTGGTTCCTGCACAACTGGCTCACCCTACTGAAACCTCAATGGCTTTTAGTGAATAGTTCATCCAGCTAATCCCAAAAACACCAACCTGGTTGGTCGCTATGTTCCCCGTCCCAAAAATATTAGCAACCAACCATCAACCGTCAACCCAAATAAACATAGCCAGCATCCTAAATCTCCAATCCCAACAACAACCCAAAGAAGTTGTGATTTCTTGAAACTGGGAACCCCAAAATTGGATGGTGTATTCCCAAAAATGATAGATTATATGATTTTGGGGGTACCCCCAGCTATGAAGAAACCACCAAACAGCCTCCTGCAACCCATCTGGGGCCCGGACTCATAGAGTCGCATGGCTGTCTTGTTGATTCGTTTCTCCATGATCTCAATGAAACGTAGAGTGGGACACACGAACCTGGGCAGATGTGCGGACCTTGGGGTGTCCCCAGCCATGGTAGCCAGCTCCGGGTAAGGAGGATGAACTAACCGGCTCACCAAGATGCAAATCCAAGTAGATGTGGCATGAAAATGACCCATAGGAAGGATACCCTTTGGCAATCAGCTGGTTGCGTAATGGCCATTGGCTAGCGGTACGACTGACAAGCACCACGACTCAGCTGCTTTCTCGCAGGAGGGGCTTCAAGGGCTGGGAGGTTGTGGTGCGTGAAGGACACCAAGTTGTGCCCATGTGACAAGTCCCAGGAGCGTTGATCTGAGCTCTCTGAACCTTCAAGCATTCTTCTCTTCTGCTCTCGAAGGATCTTGTCGTACTGCTCATCAGAGTACTCACCGAGTGCCTTGACATTCAGTCGGCCTGTCTTGGGATCGTGCAAAGGATTGCAGGGATAGCGCTTTCCCTTCTCATCAAATGGTGGCCTGTACTCTTTCTTCTCCCATGCCTCCCACTGAGGACGACAGCGTGATCTCTCCTGTCACGGGATGCCATTGCCCCTGCGCCAACTGCAGACGTGAAGGACCTCCTCGCCTGGCAGAATTGCGTGAGGCGCGGCCCAGCCTCCTTCGAGCGTGGGATCACCGCTGCCACGCTTACCAGCCCATACATTTGGGCCCTTGTGCGAGTCAACTGGAACCAGTGACTCCTAAGTGCCAAGGCCATATGTGGCGACCACGTGGCCCAAGGTACAGGCCTGGAAGCCAGCGGTCATTGCGGTGGTCGCATAGGATCTGCATACTGCGCCGTTCAACGCAGCCACAATCCGGGGTGAATAATCCAGCCAACGAGCTGTGAGATTACCCAAGGGCTGAGCAGGGGCTAAACGACGTTACCTTACTTCAAGATGAAAGATTGCTTTCGGTCTAAACTTTGGTTACCCCCTACTTTGGTGACCTGAACGGTGTCTAAACTTCGAGGTAAATATATTACTCTCATCCCGCCTATAACTCGACAACTAGGCTCTTCCCACTTGTCTACTTGGCAAGTGGGATGAACCATCAGAGAGTTCCGGTGAAATAGGTCCAAAATAACTGCTCCAATAATAGCTCGACCACCCCATTGAGGTGGTAAACCCCAACAACCAACCATCTATTGTATT
Source organism: Symbiodinium kawagutii (assembly GCA_009767595.1). NCBI lineage: Eukaryota > Dinophyceae > Suessiales > Symbiodiniaceae > Symbiodinium > Symbiodinium kawagutii. Next base: position 791,680 of record VSDK01012907.1, on the reverse strand, counting down.
TGTTGTTTCCTTTCTTATGTCTAGTCTAGCAATGGTAAGTCATTGTATATCAGTTGTGCTTACATAGCAATCAACATCAGTGCGCTACGATTGGGGTTACCACATTCAACCAAATGAGCGACACAAAAAAGGTGCGGAAGACCCCATGATCCTGGCTGTTTCAGGGTGCGAAGCACAAATCACGGGTTGTTGCGAATAAATGCCATCAACCTTCGCAAACAACAAGGGTTGTGGATAAGCCCAAGAGAGGCTATAAACACCCTACGACCCAGTATGAAATCACGTTTATGAAGCCTAATCCACGTTGAAGAAGCGTCAGCCTTCAACATACCACACTGATGAAGCCCTATCAATAGCAACAGTTGCCCTAGAATTGGTTCTTAGTGGCCAGATCTCTAAGGAGATATGGATCGTGGGGAAAAACATCAAGTCACTGTCAAGGCTTCCAGTGCTCCATGGTATGGCAATGCTGAGCGATGGTCGAGGACATGACTATTTGTGTATGTCCTGGTGCATGTCTCTTTGCAAATGCAGATCAATAAATATGATATATATATATATAGAGAGAGAGAATATATAGTAATACTTCTTGATGTTGAATTGGCCTTAAAAATCAACCATCACCAAGCGCTGGATCATCTGTCAAGGATTTGCTGTACAGCAAATCCTCGCTCTTCGGATCATCGTGTGCATACATCCGACAGAAAACAAGTTCTTGTTCAAGCCGGAGCCCTCCCAAATGGCAAGTCGGATGATAAATCTGGTAGATGTTGATTGCATATGACCATTCATCAACCAAGCCGTAGCCATCATCAACCACCACTAACCCTCAATCACCATCATTCCCCAGCAATGGCCATTATCAACCACCACCTGTTCAAGGTTGACAGCGCTTGAACGACCAAAGAAAACACAGCATCGGGGACTTCATCCAGTTCCAGTACAGGATTGTGATCGTGAGTTGTTGACACTTCTGAAGCATGTGGCCTTTTCTACACCTACATATCTCACACATGTATATGATGTATACTTAGATCATATGAACCAATACACCGTGTTTTTGTCAAAGATTTCTTACATGTATACATAAATATGTGAATATATATATATATATATATATATATATTTGTATGCAAACAAATATATATATATATAAATATAAATACAAATATATATCAGTATATGATGTACAGGTAAGTAAACATATGTGTATGTAATACATATGTGCATGTACATTTGCACGATTATACATGTACCGACTTGATTTCGGTCCATGGCCACATGGACCCGTCCGAAACACGGACAAAGTCAAGTCACAAGTAGTCCGTCAGGATCCGCTGTATGCGCAAGGTGTTGGGATCCTCGAGACCAGCCACTGCCCCACCAGCGAAAAAAGGTGGTGGGGAAATCACATCACGCGTTGCAAGACAATTGCTTGCATCTACGCTATGTTGTATGAAATCCTTGCAAGGATTTTTTGGATGAGTGTTTGCCACGTACATGTGCATATATACATATATTTTTTTTATTTACATATGTTTACATACGTATTTGAATATATAAATATATAATAATACAGATATATACATATGTATAATAGTAAAGATATATGCATATAGAAATATATTGGTAAAGATATATACATATACATAAAAATAAAGATATATACACATATATAAAGATATACATAAGCATAAAGATAGATATATACATACATGTATATATATATACATATTAAAGAATATCTAAACAAATGGATATACTGGCAGGGCCCTAAAGCGTGAGACCGGAGTTTGTAGCAGTTGTTGGCGCCACAAATGGCGCCGTGCAGACATGTTTTCGAGAGAGACGGTGAGCATCCATGATCTTTCCACCATTGTAACAAAAACACCCGGGAAATGTGGCTAGCAGGTTTCCGCCATGTTATGTTAAGGATTTATTTTGGAGCATGGGTGAGCGTGGGCAATGGACGCCCAGCAGAGTTGTGGCTCCCAAGCTAGCTGCGTCGGTGCGCTCAGCCATGTCGGGTGAGGAAGCTGCAGGGGGAGCAGCAGCGGCAGGGGGCGGGGGGGCG
>VSDK01012907.1:759956-784278 GCA_009767595.1 Symbiodinium kawagutii | reverse complement strand
GTAGGGAAACCATGGGAACCCAGCTAAAAATGGTGGATTGTCCATTGCCAGGTTCGTTCACTCCAGGGTAGCAGGTGTCCCCATCGAGTTTAGGAAAACATCCAAGCCGGCAGCCCGATAATGATCAGTTCTGCAATGATTAGTAGTGGCCCGTTATGGTTAATACTGGTTAGTGATGGTTGAGTAGTAGTCATGGTTACTACTTACTAGCCATTCACTATGGTTAATACTGGTTAGTGAGGTTAGTGATGATTAAGAATGAATGGCTGGTAATGCTCAATTCATGTGTATATAGTATGTAGCAATGCTTAGTAATAGATTATCATGGTTTGTCATACTTAACAGATACACATATATTGGCTGGCAGTGGTCGATCCATAGTCATAAACCACCTCCAGTTTAACTGAAATAGCTGGTGATGTACCCTCAAATATAGGGGGCTCTTTATATGGATCCAACATGAACGGTCAGTGATAGGGGATGCTAACTTTGTTGGATATATCTTGGTATATCCATAGTAGATCAATAGTAATATGGATCCAACAAATAGAGGATACTAACCAACAAGTTTACTGTACATGGCGATGGGGCCACCAACAAACAATGTTTGTAGATCCCACCACTATGTCTTCCTATGACTGGAGACTGCCCAGGGCATTGACTCCTTGAGTCAAGGCCTGATTTCAGCACGTAAAGAGCTGGATGAGCCATGAAAAATGACCAGTGTATTTATAGAAACATAGTGCCCTGGAAAAAATCAATTTCGTGTGGTTGGTAGGTATTCAATAGGATCATCTAACATGTCTATTAAAAAATTGATGTTTGGTATTGAATTAGCTCATATCAGATCCATCTTATATAGTGAGACACCAGGCATTTGTGAACATCCCCATATCCGCCGTTGATGCCCTTGAGAGCAGCTGCGCAGGGGAAGGGAATTTTCTTGATCCGCGACGTGGAAAAGGTTCCTGTGGATTTTTCCTCGACATTTGTTGCGCAGAGGCTGGGAGAATGGTGGAGAAGTTCTGTTTGAGAGTTCTCGGGTTTCAGATTCCACATGCAAAAGTCAACATGTAGCCTTGTTTTTGATCCATAGTTGATCGGTAGACAAACAGATGGACAGATAAATTTGATTAGATTGGATTGGATTAGATTGGATTGGATTAGATCAGCTTAGGTACATTCGATAGATATAGATAGATAGATAAATCATCGCCTGGGATCTCAGGTACATCAGCAAACCTTTGCTCCTGGACGGCTACAAGTTTGACCTGCGCCTCTATGTCCTGGTCAGCGGATGTGATCCTTTGCGGATCTTTCTTCACAGGTGCGCCGTGGAGGTGTTCGCCGTTGACGGGATGGAGGAGCAATGCTTTTGATTATGTAAATGGCTATGGGTCAATATTAACCAACCACCAATGGGGGATTTCCACTAACAATAATGGGGAAAACAATGGTTAATGATGGGGGAACCAGGGGTACGGGGTTTTGACCCATAGCCAAATGACCAAGTGGGGGTTTCTCAAGCCATAGAAGACCCCAAAAATGGATGGTGTGTTACTCATGATGATTCAACAAGGATGATTTTGAAGTACCCCCATGGCTTGAGAAACCACCATGTTTGAAGGTTTCCTCATGGATGAGCCAATTGTAAATGACTTTGGTTTTTTTTTCCCATGAGATGTTGGTTTTCCCGCTCCCTGTGGGCTTGCAAGAATCCCAAATCGTTTGTCAGGATGACTCTGTAAACGGCTGTGAGTCAATATAAGTAATATCCTGGTACCCTGGTTAAAATCCCCTGAATTTCCAAAGGTGTGCTTGATATAGATCCCCAACCAAATCATGGCACCCAAGATCCCCATCATTTGTTTTATATAGGCGATTTAGATATTGTTCTCCGCCTGGAAATTATGAGAGTCGTCCCGACGGAGTCTCGCAACTTTATTGTGCTTGCAATTTCTGTCAGACGAATCTACTTATTCCATGTGGACTACTGTTGGTTAAGAATGGATGATTTGCCATCAAGTACCGATGTGTCGATTGATGAACCATGAACAAATACATGAACCATGGCAATTACTATAGAATCAGTATCAATTTATATCAATTCTTCGCCATCATCAACTATACAGTATAGATTCTCATTTGCCTTGCTGGGAACTCTTGTTTTTTTTCGGGATTTGCCACCTGTAACTCCGAAATCCATTGGTTGCCACCTACCTTCCTAGAGCTGATATGTCATGATTTCTATGAACCAAGCACCTCTGTATCTATTGAGCTTACCTGTGGCATTTAACAATTGGTCAATTATGATAATTGAAATTTGGTAGATCTTACATTTCAGAAGAAAATTGCTCACAATTGAGATGAATGAACTTAAGTCAATTCTACCGGCACTTCCTACCTGCATTAGCCTTGAGCCTCGGCGATCCACTCGGGGGTGACAGCTCAGCATTGCCCAGCGTTCGCCAGGAAGGGCCTCGTGCGTTTGGCATCCGAACAATATGCTGCTTGGAACTGGCAGCTGGTTGGGCAGAGGTTGCTGTTGCTTGCTGTTGCTTGCTGTTGCTTGCTGTTGCTTGCTGTGTTGCATACATATCATAGTTTTTTTCACATGTTAAGCTGTTGCTTGGTTCTTTCGAAAGATTTCTAGCCGCTGAGTTTGCTGAAGAATGCTACAAGAGTGGACAATACTCTGTAAGAGCAAGCACTGTCACTTCATGGCAGCTTTGGAAGTTTGCTTCTGCAGGTATCATGGCTCTAAGCAGTACGGGTTCGTCCCAAAAATGGTGTACACTCCAGAATCTAGTTTACTTAGTTTTGTTCCCATGCTCGTTTGTAAATGTTCCTGAGCTCTCGCTGCAGTTGCTGAGAAATGGTGTACCCTTCAGAAATGCTGCTTTCCCTATGATAATGATTATGAACTTGGATGGTTAGTACTATCATTTTTGACCAACTCCACATGCATGATCGGTGGCACGCCCAAGGGAGGACCGCCCTGCCATGGCAACCGCCAGAATCATGCTGCAGCTAAGGTGGAACCCACCAAAAACAATCTGCTGGGGGATCCCAGTTGGCCCATGCACCACGTGGCTGGAAATCAGGGGTCTATGACACTGGGATTGCGTCAACCAAGATACCAAGATGCTGATAGATACAGATACAGTAAGCGGTATGATAATGGTCGATAAGCGATGGAAACAGCGCAATGCGGTGTAGAGTAACAGAACCGCCGGAGGTGTTTGGGTCTTTGGATCTCGAAAACATGATGTTTCACCGTGCAATCAACGATATGAAAAGAGAGTGGGAGGGGATGTGACTGCTCAAGCAACTACAAAAGCAAGCTCAATCTGTGTAGTTGTTGAGAAGCTTCCTTGAGTAGCATCAACAAAATCCCTCGCTTGGTCCTTGTAGAGGGCATCTCAACTAAACTGAGCCTGTAAGGCAGGATTTGTATGATTCTTGTTTACAATCTACGTTCACTCGGTGGTGGCATCCCTGGGAGGATTGTTAGTGCCAGACAATTTGACTGCACAATTAACAACACGGTTTCAATGGTTCATGTGGCTCAATACCAACCATTCGAATAGTCTGAGTGAGTGGCATCATGCTTTTAATGATTGCTCCTTTTGAGTCAAAACGACTACCCTAAGCAAAACAAGATGTGGGAGAGCGAGCATGACAGCAAGAATGTCCTTCAAGGATGTAAGACCATTGTGCAGAATACACCGCAGATATCCGCAGATCATTTTCAGCTTGAGTGCGGTGCTTTTTGCGGCTGATCCGTTCGTGAATCCTCTCCATTTGCGAGTTGACCTGTGTGATGTATTTGCAGCATCTATTTTCTGGATCAAATACACCAGGTCCTGAATCGCTGACATGGCTTGCTGCTGCCATTGATGAACGCCATACATGTGAAAGCTAGTCACCTTGTGGAAGCCTCACGACGCCTGGTCACCACTTGATCATGACCTTTGCGAACACGTACGAGCTTGATGTGAACATCGACTTGTAGTCGGTGCCAACATGCCCGTTTAACATAAGCTACAGGACACGGTACAACACAAAATCTGGCTCTACCAGGGTCACATTTTGAATCATGTCTCAGCCTGCAGGTCAGAAGTCATGGTGCACCTGACCAATTATGCCATCAACAAAGCGAATCCCAATTTCGAGGTGCAGCAAGGGTCATTGGCCATCAGTCAGTACTAGACAGTTCAGCTGGGGAAGCGAAGTGCATCCCGACAAAATTCCGAGGGTACTATACAACGCCCATTTCCATGTCAGTAATTACGGCTGAAACATACTGAAACAATTGAAGATTGAAGGCGTGTTGAATAACAATACAAACATACATATTGGATGATAATGATAGGTGGATAGATTGCTAGATGTAATCGTTTGAATTTGCATACATATACACGTATTTGTTTATGTATTCAAAAGAAGGAGAGGGAGAACGTCATAGATATATCAGTAGATAGATAGATAGATAGATAGATAGATAGATAGATAGATAGACTGATTGATAGATAGATAGATAGATAGTTAGATTTGATTAGATTAGATTAGATTACATTTGATTGGTTTAGATTAGATCAGCTTAGGTACATTAGATAGATAGATAGATAGATAAATAGGTAGATGGACAGACAGATAGATAGATAGATAGTTAGATTAGATTAGATTACATTTGATTGGTTTAGATTAGATCAGCTTAGGTACATTAGATAGATAGATAGATAGGTAGATGGACAGACAGATAGATAGATAGATAGATAGATAGATAGATAGTTTGATTTGATTAGATTAGATTTGATTGGTTTAGATTAGATCAGCTTAGGTACATTAGATAGATAGATAGATAGGTAGATGGACAGACAGATAGATAGATAGATAGATAGTTTGATTTGATTAGATTAGATTTGATTGGTTTAGATTAGATCAGCTTAGGTACATTAGATAGATAGATAGATAGATAGGTAGATGGACAGACAGATAGATAGATAGATAGATAGTTTGATTTGATTAGATTAGATTTGATTGGTTTAGATTAGATCAGCTTAGGTACATTAGATAGATAGATAGATAGGTAGATAGGTAGATAGATAGATAGTTAGATTTGATTTGATTTGATTTGATTGGTTTAGATTAGATCAGCTTAGGTACATTAGATAGATAGATAGATAGATAGGTAGATAGGTAGATAGGTAGATAGGTAGATAGGTGGATAGGTAGATAGGTAGATAGATAGCTAGATAGGTAGATTGGGAGATTGGGAGATAGCAAGATAGGAAGATCGGGAAATAGGTAGATAGGAAGACATGAAGATAGACATATTGCAAAACTATATGACAAGATTCCAGCTGTATATGCTGCCGACTTCAATTGACTTGATTGAGGTGATCAAACTGAATCCAAAGGACGGGAATTCAATCAAATGTGGTGGCATGATTCACCAGCCAGGCCTGTTCGTAAACTCATACATATTACGCCTCATTTTTGTTTCAGTCTTATTGAGCTTAGGTCCTATCATGGTTTAGAGGTACCCCTCAAGCCCCGGCAACCCTGGCGAACGAAGCCCCACAACAGACCCAAGGTTTCCAAGCGGCGTTCAGGAGAACACCAACCCCGACGATGCCGAAGACGGGCACAAAAGGAGTTGGGAGGCGACGGGATGCCAAGCCCTTCAGGTCAGGAGGTCGTCCAAAGTAAGTACGAGGGTGTTGGGATTCTCACGGAGAATCATCAACTTCATGTGCATATAACCAGCAATGATAGGGATGTGACCAGCAAGAAGAGGGTTAGACCCAGCAAGAAAGGGAAATCAAGATGAAACCATGCTGTTTTGGGAACCCGACTCTGAAACAACCGCTGTAATTAAGGGAGGACATCTTGGTTGAAAACCGATTGGTCCATTAGGTAGTAGGGGATACTGCCTCCTAGGCAGGAAGCTATTCTATCATTAGTTATTCATCATCAGGCACCCTGTGAACCAGTGTAGACCAGGAATTTGCAAGACCTTTTGTTTATTGCAAGTCCCTTTGTTCAATGGTTTGTTGGCTGGTTGCGCTGCCGAATGTGTGCGTTTGTTGTCCAGCTGCTTTTCCATCACCCATCGTCATCTCACATCAGATCTGAAATGATCATAGGCTTCTCGAGCCTGAATGGACGGGGGCATTGCCAAGATGACTTGTTTCATTCTTGTTGGTCCAATTCTTGGATGATCATCCCACTTAGTAAGTGCTTACTGTAGTAACCAGGATTAATTCTTCACTGACGGTATAACCCACTTATATTGGATCAATGATGATCCCAGGTTTGCCAACAGCTCTTGGATCAAGTGAAGCCACGTGGGTACGGTATATGTGCCAAGTCATAGTGGTCCCCCCAGTCAAACATGGTTTCCTAGTAAAATGGTCATTATTGGTTATCCAATTTTGGCACCTACCCACATTTTCAGCCGCACAGAGAGGAGAGCGCCAAGATGCCACTTCACTGCCCCTGCCAGGCTGTCCAAGAGCACTTGAGACGAGAGGGTCATGATGTTGACACTTTGATCTTGGAGATTGAGGACGTTGCCAGCAGCTATGCCCTCGATCATTCTCAAAATGAGTAGAACTCATAATCTGATGGTTTCTCAAAATAGGGGTGCCCCGAAATCATCCAATACTAGTCTAGTAATCATTTGGAGCAAGAAACCAAGCACTTTGGGGGTACCTCTATGGCTTGAGAAACCACCATATATGGATAGAAGTGCCTAGTGCGTTGGGTGCAACCACCAAAGATGTTGCTCGTCAGATCCAACCAGCCATCAAAACTAGCACTAGCCCGGAATTGATAGGGAGATGACCAACTAACTTTAGCAAGAGCCTGACCAAAGATGAGAAATTGACGGGTATTTGGGTACGTTGCGTGTTCGCCAAGCTTTTCGTGGCTTTGGCTCACAGCCATATCTTCAGGGATAGCCAGCCAGCCCTTCGGTCACAAATTGATTGCAGTTCAAATTGATGACAGCTGGCAACAAACCGGCATGTGGCTCTTGGCTCGTGGCCATTTCTTTTTCATGCTCCATTCCCGCATTATAATTAATCTAACGTAATTAAACACATTCCAAACCCACCAGGAACTAGTGCTGATTTCAGCATTTTGAAACTCGGTGTAGCCACTTCCAGCTGCAACCCAGCTGCGAAACTTCCTGTGATCGCACCGTGATCCCCTGGTTGATCTCCCGCCAGGATTTGATCATCAAGACTCTGATCGCGGTGCAGCCGAGTTTGTCGCACTTTTACCACAGCTGCCAGCTGGGGATCCCTGGGAGTTTGGACGACGGTACTAGGGATGTTGGTGGTATATTATCTATAGATTTGTGATGATTTGTGTGTGTGCAAAGATTCATCACAAGTGATCATGATTGATGATCAACATAATCAACCCCATCAACATCAACAATCACTCGTTATCAATTAGCCAATGAGTTTTGGGCCATTTACAGAGGTAAATCAACCATGGACCGATCAACCAATCAACCATCAACAATCAATTTGAACATCAGGCATAGAATGGTTTGAACCGAATTTCTTTCCATGCTTCGATGTTCAGGTCACTGGGGGGGGGAGACACCTTCCCTCATCAGTTGATCAGTTGACCAGCTGCGGGGAGCAGCATCGCTCCAGCTCGGGTTCAACTAGAGTTCTTTGTTCAGCTGTGACTCTTAGCCAATTAGTTTTTTAGATTCTAAAAGCTTAAGATCTTGGGACCAATGTTCAACATTCAGCTTTGGCTATAAGAGTTACTAATCTGAACAATGAACTCTAAAAGTCGAAGGATGTTCATTGTTCATTTAGAGTTCATTGTTCAGCTGTAACTCTTATAGCCAAGTGATGTTTGTACAGCTGTAACTTCTTTTAGGAAGCGGCTTGCACGTCGTGATGTTTGCTCAAGTCGTACGTCGTGAAGTTTCAATCTTGAGCTGCTTTGAGGCCGCCGAAAAACATGGCTGTGGTCGTCAATACCTTTAAAGGTGGTGAACATCCCATTCTTTTAGTATGTTTGATCCACCAAATTCATCCAAATTCACCAAGTTGTGGTGAAATTTGTGTGGCGGAATTTCCATCAATACATCGCAAACGACCAAAATAGTTCAACAGTGTGGATGTGAACGACTATTCATGTTTTTTGGTATGTTCGGTATTGATCCATACCCACATCTACCATAGTTGTTGATATGTTGATCAACAACGTATTCAATCCATTCAAACTAACCTGATTGGAGTTGATCACTGGCATAAGCTCAGCCATACCCCAGCAGCCCAGACATAGTTGATCACTGGAAGATCAGCACCATGGCATAGTTCACCTCAGTTCGCCGAACATGTCATGGGGTTCCAAGGCCGGAAGACGTCTACAACGGCATGTGCTTCGAGGTGCGATTTACCAGAGGGTACACAGCATGAAGCAGCCAATGGGTTACCTGGGATAGGAGGGGATGGTACTGGGGGATAGTGGTGATAGCATTTGCGGGTTAATGGTTGTTACCAGGGGGATGATAACCAGTAAGAATCCTTGAAAAAAAATATGTTCCTTATGATTTTGGGATGGTCATAACATGCCATACGAGATACTAAGGGTTTGCATGCACATGACTGAGTTGTTCCTTGTTGTGAGGATGATCGTACTTCCTGTAATTACCAGGTTTCCACAGGTCTTTAAATGTGCATGATATTGGCCAGTGGCATTCACTACCATTTCTGTACCATTCTGTATCGGTTGCTGGCATTGTTTTTTATGGTTGATTGTGCTCAAGTGTGATGGCTCTCCACCAATACAAATTTCTCTATTCTTCCATCAGGTCCATAAGGTAGTTTACTGAATTATACATATCAGCATTGCTTCATGGATCAGAAATCGAGCATGAATTTCTGAGAAAGTTCATCACCAGTTCAACTTTTGACCAGTAGAACTTACTTAAGTGTAGCTATGATAAACTCATGAAATGCGATGATTGACCACCCTTTCCCATGATAGTTACCATATTCAACCACCCCATTGCAGCAGCAGCAAACTCGTTCACCACCGGGCAACGACGGTTGCAGCAGCTCGGGGTCCCGGTCAGATCCTGGGCTTCGACGTGATGTTGGATCAGAAGTTGCAGCCCTGGCTCTTGGAGGCTCGGCGCGTTGGAAGCGAAGCCGTGGCGAAGCCGTGGCGAGTGCTGGCGCGATGGAAACAAGTTGGGTCAAGCAGTGAACCAACCAACTAATAGGGGATCACCAGCAACAATTTCATAGGGGAAAACAATGGTAAATGATGGGTGACTTACTATTAACCAACCAACAACAATGGTTAAGTGGCTGGTTAATGCTTAATAATAGGGGATGATAACTAACAATTACAGGTGATGATATATACCAACTATATGGCGAGCTGGGTCAAGCTCTTAACCATCAAGTTTATGGCTTATAATCACCAACCCAAAACTAGGGAAACAGCCTGGCTAATTATAGGGGAACCAGGGGGACTAAGGGTTTTGATCCGCCATATGAATGATACAGGCAATGATTACAGGCAAAGGTGGTTCCACAATATAGTTTTAGTATACTGGAATTTAGTATGATACAGGTAATGATTAGAGGCAATATAGTTTAGGAGTGTGCTTTCTATACATTTAGAATCAGTTTGATGAGGCAATGATTACCCATTAGTTATCTTACAGTATAGAGAGAGAGAGAGCATGGCACAACGATTTTGAAACAAACAGGAACAATTGAGTAACTGGCCAAGAGGCTGATGAGTTTCCACCTTGATTGTCAAACATTTGTTGGCACCATCACCCATACCATGGGAGCACCATGCGCCTGGAAGAAAATTGGGAGATGAAGGTCTCCCTCAGTTGCATGTTCATGGTCTGGCGATATGGAGCTCGTATGACAGATCATCAAATCCAAGAGGCAACAAAACGTTCTTCTTTTTGGCCTGCCATGTGAATTCGTATACTGTCGATCTATTTTAAACCTACCTACCAATCGATGTATCTTGCGACTTGTCAATCTTCGGCATTGTGGTGTTACAGATTTCAGAGTGGTTGCTCAACAACCCGGAGATAGGAATTAAGTTTTATAGGCAGTGTTACATTCCTGTCATCAACTGTCATTGTTGCTTGTTGAGTCTTGAAAATACGTTTCAACATTCATCCCTACTGGTATCGTTATCGAATACCATCATCAGTCATCAGCTGCATCGTCATCAGCTGCATCATCATCATCATCATCATCATCATCATCATCATCATCATCATCATCATGACAATGATGATTTGAATGAAGCATCATTCACCATCATTATCCATGACATTCCTGTTGACAATAGTGAACCATCACCAGCTACAGTAATTACTTACTATTGATCATCATTATCTATCATATTACCTCTTTCTGTTGCTTATTATCCACCATAGTTCACCACAGTTGACCATCACCAACTCAATCCTATCACTCTCAATCCTTCACCGACCATGGTTGTTAACCATGATTCATGATGCTTAAAAACCTTGGCCATCAATCATATGAATCCTTAGAAGTCATGGTTACTAACCATCAAAAACCATGAGTTCAACATCACTATGTTTGTTCACCATCATTCTTCAAAACTCGTAGCTGTTCACCCATGGCTGCGGGTCAAAACCCTGTACCCCTGGTTCCCCTATCACTAACCATTGTTTTCCCTATAATTGGCTGGGCAATAACCACCATTATTGGTTGGTTAACTGCTTGACCCATGGCCACCTATTAATCATCCAAAACCCTCGTTGTTCACAGCATCTGACTTTGTCGTCGCCAGGTGAACCATGCGCCGTCCTTCGCCACGGAGTCCGAGCTGGATCATCAGGTGAAACACGAGGCGCAGCGCGCAACGCCGTGGTGCAGCGGCAGTGCCCCTGTGGTGAGCCGCACGGAAATGGTGGGAGAAGAATCGCTGAATACCATGAGCCCCCAAAACCATCATTTTTATAGGTTATAACCCATATATTTTGGAGGGTAAAACCCTACCTTTTTGAAGGCTTTGGGGGCTCAGGGTACTAAGTGGTGAATGAGAGGACGAATGGTGGATGATGGGTGAATAAGAACTGGATGAATGGTGGACAAGAACTGGATCTTATTCACCATGAACCACTTGATCCACTTATAGTGATGGTGAATGGTGGACAAGAAGTGGATATGATGGTTGATGGGAGGTGAACAATGCTTGCTCGTAGAGCCCTGTGAATGGTATGCTCGCAATGGTAGGTGAGCAATGCTTAACCATGCGCAGAATTTTAAATGTTCGGGAAGAATATCCAACCATGAAGACCACAAGGAGCCGTTGAAAACCCGCTCCTTACCCATCAGTTGTCTAGCGGGGTTCCGCACCATTCGGGGAGGCTTAAATTCTGATAGATGGGGCTTACGGGCCTCCAATGGATTTGGTTTCTTTACGGCTCTTGGTACCTCTGATGAACATCGCATGGGTGACCCAACTTGTCCAACGGTTGGGTGTGAAGGATTCTAATTTTGTGGTTATGCCTCCGGTTATGCCCCAGTTATTGATGGGTTGTGAAGATTGATAACCAACAGTAACCAACATGGCAACCGGTAATCGCTCCCCTGACATGCGGGGAGAACAACATACAATCACCAACTATAAATTGTTTGCGTTTGTTCAACCAATACAATTAATTATCAACCATATCAGCCACTGTTCAACATGGCTGTTGCCTCAACAAACCATAGCGACTAAACTTCAGGAGTCAGCTGGTTTAACCAGTTGTTCAGTTGGCACTGGCCAGAATCCCAGTGGTACCCAGGCATTTCATTGGGATTTATGCAATGGGGGCTTTCGGCACCCTTGTGCAGTGTGGGTCTGCAAGGATTAGCGGCAGGGGATGGATCCACATGTATCCACAATCAATTGTTCACAAAGAGCAGGGACACAAGGAGCAAATCCTGTGTCGGATGTGGTGACCAGTGAGGAATGACGGTTGTGACCAAGAAACAACATTTGCTAACGAAATTCATTAAGATTTAAGTGCCATTGATGAATGGTTAATGTTTCTTGTTTTTGGGTCATCCTTTTGGTATTCTTGAGCAATGCTAGTTTTGCTTCATCCCAGCTGATACAGAGGTGTGGACTGGACCATTAAGTTTGAAGACGAAAACAATCCCATCTACAACTGCAATACACGGCCTCATGTTTGCAATTCATCATTCATCTCCGAGGGAACCTTGATGGGAAAACGATGACTTGATTTTTTTGAAATGAAAAGTCCGTAGATTTGAACTTCATATGATTATAGTGTTTGCGCATGTAACGTTGATCCCATGGTTTGGTTTTTGTTCCCAAACTGCGTTCTACTGCAACACGGCATGTCGAAGCGACGACGAGGTGGCGTTGCTGTGGCTCAATTAAGCGACCGGTGCAGCTGCGGTTTCAAGCCACCACCAGTCCCCCACTAGCGACACTAGCGCTTTTTTCATTCTCGGTTCAGCATACTAGCGCTGAAAAGGTTTGCTTCCGACCTCCGATGGTTTCTGCAGGTGGCACTCATACCGTGCTTCTCCGGAGTGATGGCTCTGCTGTTACTTGCGGAGAGAACGATTGTGGACAATGTGACATTCCACCTTTAGATGATGGTTTGATATACACCCAGGTTTCTGCAGGTGACGACCATACTGTGCTTCTCCGGAGTGATGGCTCTGCCGTTGCTTGCGGATGGAACGATTGTGGACAATGTGACATTCCGCCTTTAGATGGAGGTGTGACATACACCCAGGTTTCTGCAGATGGCAGACATACCGTGTTTCTCCGAAGTGATGGCTCTGCCGTTGCTTGCGGATGCAACGATTATGGACAATGTGACATTCCACCTTTAGATGATGCGGATGATGGTGTGACATACACCCAGGTTTCTGCAGGTGGCAGTTATACCGTGCTTCTCCGAAGTGATGGCTCTGCCGTTGCTTGCGGATGCAACGATCGTGACATTCCACCTTTAGATGATGCGGATGATGGTGTGACATACACCCAGGTTTCTGCAGGTGGCAGTTATACCGTGCTTCTCCGAAGTGATGGCTCTGCCGTTGCTTGCGGATGCAACGATCGTGACATTCCACCTTTAGATGATGCGGATGATGGTGTGACATACACCCAGGTTTCTGCAGGTGGCAGTTATACCGTGCTTCTCCGAAGTGATGGCTCTGCCGTTGCTTACGGATGCAACGATTATGGACAATGTGACATTCCACCTTTAGATGATGCGGATGATGGTTTGACATACACCCAGGTTTCTGCAGGTGGCTTTCATACCGTGCTTCTCCGAAGTGATGGCTCTGCCATTGATTGCGGAGACTACGTTTTTGGACGATATGAAGACATTCCACCTTTAGATGGAGGTGTTACATACACCCAGGTTTCTGCAGGTCGCAGTCATACCGTGCTTCTCCGAAGTGATGGCTCTGCCGTTGCTTGCGGAGAATATAACGCTGGACACTGTACAATCCCATCGTTGCCACTTTCTTCATCACTTCGATATATTGCCAATGTCAGTTTAATTGCAAGGAGACCAGGGCAAATTTTGCAACTGGATTTTCTGCAAGAAGCGACTACTCTGATTTTAAGGTGTGTTGGAATGGATGGGGAGGAAGTGGCGCGTTTGAGGACCACAGGATCTGACCTTGCAGTGAACGCTGTCACATATTTCAAGCGTCCTGTGGTTTTGCCCGATGGGCAGCTGTTAGACAAAGTTTGCACTGCAGATCCGTCTATCACACTTGCAACCGTGCATTTGGAGCATGACAAGCCTTGAAGAAAATGCGATTGCCTGATGTTTGGCGTGGTTTTGCTTGGGGGTTGTAGGAGATGGATTGATACACCCAAGTTTTGTTCAACGTGTGGGTCCAGTGTGGGCCCAGTGTAGGCCCAGTGTGGGAGTACCCTAAGTTGATCTAAGTTGTAACCAGGGACCTAACTCTAGGCCAGCACCTTGGGAGGGGCAGCCCTGGTGACCAGAGAGTAGTCATCATGTCCAACAAAAACCTAAACTTAACTCAATGTTGAAATGAAAATGATACTAAATCAAAGGATGAATAGATTATTGGTTAGTCATGTCCTTTAGTTTATAACCTGAGACGAAGTAATTACACGCTCGCCAACATCCACCATTGGTAGCCATGATTTTCAACTGTAACTATTCATCACCAGCCGCCATATCTTGAAATGCTCTTACCAACCTGACCTCTTTTCCTTGGCTACCTAACCACAGCCCGAAATCTCCCTGGCCACCAGAGGTGTTGCAAGACACTTTCAACCTGCTGGACCTGAACCCCGATGTGCGACGCCAAAAGAAGCGTGAGGCGAGGAAGCGGACGGCGTCCCTGCAGGCGCATGGCCGAGCCTCCATCATGACCAACCGGGCACGGCGTGACAAGGTACCACAGACATGACGAGCTGGGTCAAGCAGTTAACCAACCAATAATCTGGGAAATTGACCAACAAAACTATAGGGAAAACAATGGTTAATGATAGGGGAAGCAGGGGTACGAGGTGAACTGACCCACAGCCTCATGAAGACTCCTGTGTGGTATTGCGGGTTTATCTACTTGTTGTTTTTTGGATAATTGTTGCTAATTATTCCCCGTGAATAGCCGTTGGTTGGCTACGACGGCACCTGTGTTTTTGCTAGTCACCAAGATCTTTGGGCACAATTCTAGGCAAATGGTCCTTAGGTCCTGACTTGTTTGAAACGCTGCCAGAATCATTGTTTATTTTGTTGTTGGTTGACGGCAACCGAGGGGGGATATAGTCAACACTGACTACCGTGAGTTCATCCCTCAAGGGAGTGTTGATGATGTGACCAACAAAAATGCAGTGACGTATTTTTGCATCTAATAAGCGGCAGATGTAGCAAAGCCTTCTGTGGGGGTCTTCTCCTCTAGTTCTAGGGGTGATGCTGCCAGTAGCTAGATGGGAATTCGATACTAGAGTCAGAGAATGGTCGGATTATGTGGGATTGTTTTTTAGTTTTTGCCATGATTTTACGTGTAGTGCCAATCTTAAGTGCCATTTGTGTAGGTTTACTCACTCAACGTCAATCAGGTTGGAAGCTTCCTGAATGTTTGATCGACCGTCATGAATCCATTGACATCCATTGCCAACAATTCGCAAACATGCTATTTTTATCCATTTTTCAAGCACTATGCACGAGGAACAAACAAGCAGAGCTTTCAAGTTATTTCCTCGCCACAGTTCCCTCGGTGAAAGTTCCAGGCGCGAGAGAGGATGGAGCAACGCGTGGGGAAGCACAGCTGGACAGCAGGATCTGACAGGAGAGTCGACTATGTCTTTGCTGTGGTGAATGGACTGACATATTATGTGTGTAAATATGTATCTATATATATATATGTATGAGTGTGTCAATGTGTTCTAGAACGCTAACATGCATAAAGGTTTAAAACGGGAAACTTCTTGCATGGAAGACCATGAGCAATGGTCCATGAAGGAGATTGAAAATACAACGTCTTGCAGATAAAGTTGCAAGAATCCCTGAGCAGTGTCAAAGGGGTTTTACTAGCTGCAATAAACAAGTTTGTGATGCCCCATTGTTCTCGGAAACCCTGTCAACCAAAAACTGAGTGTGTTAAGCACTTCGAATCACCCAAACTCCTGTTTGGTTAGGTTGTTGCTGATTAACCCCACGCTTGAACAACCGGTCACTAATTCCCACCATTGTCTGTGATTTGTTGTAGTCTACTATCCTTGCTAATGTTGGTTATTGTTGAATCAGTGTTCCATCTGATTTCTTCTCGCATGTTCTTGTTTAATCTTGTTTACATATCCATCTTATCTATCTTGTATTGTTCAATCTTGTTAACATTGATGCTGGTCAAGTATTATTCCACAGTACCCTTATGAACCCATCGCGATGGACATGTGCCCGAAACGACCGCGCCAAACCTGCCAAGTCCATGGGAATGGGAAAGCAAAAGTTTCCCATTGAAGATCGCATCGCGCAGGACCGGAGGGATGGGAGGGCCCCAAATGGGGCCATGCCATGGCGCAGTTCGGTAGCTGTACCCGGCTGTCATGGGCGGGGTGCCACACCAGGATCCATCATTTTGCAATTCCTTTCTGGGTACAAGACACCCTGGTATGTCCGGGGACCAGAAAATTATGGAATATTCTAGTTCTAAAGATTGGAGGCTTGTGTCGATTTTCGGTCCACTGATAATATGTAGGCAATCCTGTTTTCATACTACTATATGTGATCAGTGCCAACAGAAGTTTGATAATCCCCCCAATTTGATATACTATATGGATCTATATAGACCATAGTTCCCCTGGTTATCAACCAACTTAGGGAACTAGGGGGCCCGTCCTTGTACCCAGCTTACCCTGCAGAAAGTGAGACATTTCCATACTTCACTCAAGAGCCATTTGGTTGGTGGTTTCACGAACATGTTTTGGTTGTTCACCCTCAGACGTGTACACCCTCAGACGTTTGAGTCGGTTTGAAGAATTTTTTTAAAGGGTGAATGAAGCTTCATATCCAGAAATGGTGGACTTTATGTCCAACTCAGACACCATTGATACTTGGGGTGGTTGACTATACCATAGACCGATGAAGCATTGAGCTTAACCTTGGGACCTGCAGTCAACATGGTGAAGATTCTGAACTGACAGCGATCCTCGTGCTGAGAGCCATGGAGGGATGGCCGAACTATGCCGGAACTCTTGCACCAGTTCAGAATCGCATTGTTCCATCTCATTTTTGGAGGGGGGGTTCAACCATTCACACCTCATGTTCCTACACGCAAACAACACCCCAAATGAATAGACAACAAAACAAGACTAAGAATTCACCAAACGACAACACACAAAGTTGAGAGACACATGACTCCCAGTGATGGTGCTTCGGGTCGCGCCCCCCACGGTGCCATTCGCAGCTTCACGAGGAGCGCGACTTCGCGCTGATCCGCAACGACTGGGAAGATGCTCAGTTGCGCAGCAGCTGCAGCGGGTGCAGCTGGGAACCGCCGTGAGAACCCGTGGGATGCGGTCCATGGTGGATGGAAACCCCGTGGAAACCCCATGGTAACCACCATGAAACCTCGGGATTTCAGAGTTGTGTTTCATGCTTGAAGATTTGGTTGCCACCAGTCATGATTTGTCCACTGCTCAAGGGGTTGAATATGTGAACTGTTGGTTCAATGTGATTATTGGCTATGTGGCAAAGGATGGACGTGATTCCCTTCTTATCATCCCGAGCGCTCATCATGGTTCCTTATTCACCAACGGATCATCTTGTAACATGGATTGAAGCTACCAACCAAGCACGGATTTTGACAGCAGCTCGTGTATTTGAATTGACGTTTCGAAACTTCTCTATAGAGCAGAGCAAGGTGATATGGTTTAATTACATCCCTCAGGACACAAGTCATTTCTTGCACAGGAGTATGCATGAAACGTGCCAGAGCCACACATGGTGCGATTCCTAAACCACCCAAAAATCAACATTGAATCGATTAGTAATTCCTTATTGCTTGCTATGATTTCTATCAATAGACCATCATGGCTACTCATTGATACTTGAAGTGGTGAAACATAACAGTGCTGAAGCCCATCAGTTTGACATGGCCAATCACCGACTCTTGAGCTCTGACAGGTACAAGCGTCTGTATCCTTCACCCGAAAAAGAGAAGGAATATTGGCAGGCTCGGCTTCGAGAAGTGGGGTGACTTCCAGGAGGCTGAAACAGCGTTGCAAGATGGTGAGTACCTGGATACCTCGTGGTATTTCCGGAGAAGTTTGGGACCACTTCAGAGGCAGAACACACTGAGACCTGGGAAAATCAGACCGGCTACCGTGCTGGCCAGGCTGTGGGGGTTTCCTGCTTCCCAACGGCCGAGCCACTTGACCACTACAACCCCCTGGCCTTGCCTCAGGTTCATGATGCGGCCATCAACATCTGGGAGATGATGATGGGTGGTACCTTTCGTCGTGCAGTGTGGGCCCGAGCGCCGCATGTATAACTTGCCTGGGGATGCCTGGGTTTGACTACGGGTGATCCTCCAATGCACATAACTGCGATGTGAGGCCCACATAGGCAGATGGCAGATGTGTGCTTTGTTTTTCTCATTTTGCCAGTGTTCATAAGTTATGCCTCAGCGTCTATTGATTTTCCATGATATATACAGTATGCAGCAGACATCCAGATTGGCTTGGCTGTCTCCTATGGGCTGATCATTGGGTCGAATCCCAGCACCGAGGTGAGACTCAGCGACCCCACGGATCGACCCTATGAGGAGTCCAAGAGTGGGTCCACCGCCCGGCACCTCAGAGGTTGCTGTGTGGCACCCATCCCCAGCTGAACCAAAGCGGCAAGCTGCTGCAACCAGGTGTTGATCCACCATCCACCATGGGGAAAGCTGCAAGCTGGGGTTTACCAGGGGTGGTTAGGCAGGGGTAAGCCACTAACTACTGTGCTTCTATATGTTCATGACAGAAAGCTGCCAAACACAGCGGCAAAAGTTTTTTGCCAACCTGCTGCCTCCTCTAAGAGGGGCTCGGGGGGGACCCCTGAAAGCAGAGAGAAGAAGGAGGGGCATTTGTGAAGCAACCTGCGAATCAGTGGGTTGAGGTTTTCAGATTTTTGTTGCTTGACCTGTAGGCAACATGTTTTCGCTGCTGATGTTTGTTGGGAACTGGGAAGGTAACCTGTGAGGCTATCATGGCCAATCCTGATTGTACCTCGCAAATGAACGATTAAGGTATCCCCCAGGGCCAAGGAGGACCATTTTCAAGGGACCATCCATCCTGGTGATCATAGAGCTGTAGCTAAGTGGCATAACAGCTTTAGAACATGGCCCATTTCTCCTGATTTGTGTGTTTGTGACTGTTTGTGTGTTTTTTTGACTTGTGTTTTACCAGGGAGTCAGGGAAACGACTGTGATGGAAGTTGGTTACATGCAGACGATTAGATTCGATCACCAGATAAACCATGCATGGAACCTACTTCGATCAGCCGCCAATTGATCAATCAACGTCAACCCAGAACTTTTGCTTCCTTTCGAACTTGTTTATGACTTGTTGGAATTTACCAGTCTGCACTAGAAACCTTGGCTGTTTGACGTGGCTTTGGTTCTTGCAGCTTTGGCTGAGCCTTTGGCTTCTGAGATTTCCACATGTTATGACATGATCATAGCTCTACAGGACACGAACAGATCTTGACCCGCCATTGAATCTGGTCCGTACAGAGGAGTTGGGACCCAGGTAGACCAGTGGACGGCGGCTTCCAAACTAACCATTGATCTTGGGCAAGGGATCCGGAGATGATGGTCCCTGATGGGGAGCAATTCAGAGCCGAAAGTCTTGAAGCTGCTGGTTATCCTAAGGAGTTTACCGGCGAGGTAACCAGGGGCCATTTTAAATTAGGTGGTGCCAAATCTCCCGCACAAAAAGATGGGGATTGGAGCAAAATCAGGGGCAAACCTCAGCAGCTACATTCTAACAGCAATCCAGCTGAAGACATCAACCATGTGCCACAGTTTCAGCAGCCGCAATGTCTCCTGTTCGCATGACAGCTTGGGGCATCCACTGAACCCGGGAACCTCTCATGGCGCCGTCAGCCTCCTATGGTTCCAAGACCTCTCTGGTGCTGTGTGTTGTGCTGGTGGCGCTGGTGGCCGTTGCAGCCATCTCTGCCTTGCTACAACTGCAGCTGTCGCTGCTAGATGTGGAGCCGCCCCCCGTTGCCATTGCCACGTTGCTGCTGCGTGCTACTGCGGCGGCGCTGTGGTGCGGGACGTTGTACTGTTCCTATAGCCACTCGGGGACTGAAGGGAGAATCACTTGAAGTTGGTGACAGTTCTGTTTGATGAAAGTCGCGCATGATAAGGGATTTCTTGTGATTTCTCGAGGTGGTTGATGGAAACCCCTCCATACTGGGATAACTTCCTGGCGAATCCAATGGTAGAAAGCCTTACGAGTGCGGTACTGTAACTATAGCCAGCCCACGTTGCACCTACCATGTTCGGCCTCAGGATCATTGGGTCCCAACAAGAATCCTTCACTGTTGGGTCTGTTGAACTATTCAGTGGTAATGCAGGTGTAAATCTGAACCGTGGCAAAAGTGGGTAGTATTTCACGTCCACACGAAGGTACCTATAGCACCTAGTCATTTGGAGGATGTTCACTGTACCAGGTGTTTGACGCAGGCATGAAATTCATCAGACAATGTAACACATTGGTTCGGATCTCTATGGCTGTGGGCCGTGGGTGTACCCCTGGTGGACATCCTCCAAATGACCAAACTAGTCTAATTGTTGGGATAGTCACCTTGCCATTTGTCAGTTGGTTTGTATTGACACGTACCCGGCAACCTCAGCCCCAACCCGTAGGTGTAAGCCAGACTGTCAAGACTGAGAGTGCCGAAGCTGTGCCATACCAAAATTAATGTACAAACCCACTTGCACAAATTATCACAGGTTGCCTGGCGACGTTGTGCATCTTTCTATACATCTAGCCCTGTGAGCACAATTCTGAAACCTGCTACGGTTAAAGTTGGCTATGGGAACTAGAAAGGAGGAATCTTCAACAAGATACTTGGTATATGTCCTATTCTTGTTGATTATCACCTGTCATTATCGAAGGAAGTTTAGAAGTCTAACTTCCGACAATATGGACAACTCAGCTAGGGTAGATCGCCTATGCATATGTGAGAAAGAAGAGATGTGGGAAAGATGAGAGTGCGAGCGCGCCAAAATGTTAGGAAAGTCGCGAAATGCTGTGTTTTGCAAGGTTTTGTGCATCATGAGGGTCCAGAAGGGTACCTCGCTAAAGCGGCGGGTGCGGACCACTGTGGCGGAAGGTGTGTGCAAAAATCGTGAAAAAACCTAGGCGCGAAGCACATTTGGAAGTCAAAATCGTAAAAACATGTCAGGTTCGGAGCACTTTTGGAAGTTGCAACTTGCAAAATCGTAAAAAAACCTAGGTGCGAAGCACATTTGGAAGTCAAAATCGTAAAAACATGTCAGGTTCGGAGCACTTTTGGAAGTTGCAACTTGCAAAATCGTAAAAAAACCTCGGCGCGAAGCACATTTGGAAGTCAAAATCGTAAAAACATTGCATGCTCGGAGCATTTTTGGACGATTCCACGTTCAAAATCGTTAAAAAACCTAGGCGCGAAGCACATTTGGAAGTCAAAATCGTAAAAACACTACATGTTCGGAGCACTTTTGATGATTCATGATTCTCACTTTTCGTGATTTATGTGGCCAAAATGTGCACAACGCTTGCGCGCCAAGCACATTTGCAGGTCAAAAGTAGCAAAACACTTGATGATCGGAACACCTTTGCAAGGTCCAATTATCAAAAGTGGCCAAACACCTAGATGCAAAACACTTCATGATCGAAGCACATTTGGAAGGTAAATGAATAGATAGACGAAAGATGGCTAGACAAAGAGGTAGCCAGATAGATCGACAAGTCGATAGTCAGATCGATGGGTGGCTAGATGGATAGTCAGATACATAGATGCATCGATAGATAGATAGATAGATAGATAGATAGCTAGATAGATAGATAGATGGATGGATGGATAGATAGATAGATAGAATAGCTAGAATAGATAGATGTAATAGACAGACAATTGGATAGCCAGATTCAGATGGCTAGACGGGTCGATAGATAGACAGATAGGTCGACGAAACGAGAGTCAGATAGAAAAGTAGATAGATAGTCAGGTAGAAAGACAGAAAGATAGACAGATGGACACATAGATGATCAGACAAATAATTCGGTAGATAGATAGACAGATAGATAGATAGGCAGATAGATAAATAGATAGATGGACAGGTAGATAGATAGATACATAGACAGAAAGATGACGAGATAGATAGTGAGGTAGATAGAAAGACAAGTACATAGGCAGATAGATAAACGAATAGATCATCAGATAGATAGATAGATAGATAGACAGTCAGACAGACAGAAAGAAAACTGATCCACTGATAGAAAGATAGCTAGACAGATAGGCTGCCAGTCAAGTGGCCAGATCGATGCTCACATTGGTAGGAAGTCAGGCCCAAGTGATGTTCAGTTCTCGGATCCCTCGGACAATCAATCGTCGCAACCACAACTGCACACTCCTATAGTGCTCCTATCTTGGAAACTTCTGCCACCGCCTTGTGCGGTACTACTGGTATAACCATCAAGCAGCTAAACTTCACCATTAGTCAATAACGAATTATGTTAAAAACCATTATAGTTATTGATAATCACTATTGATCACTAACCACTCTAAACATCAATCAACCAACGTTCACCAACATTAACCACCATCAACCCAGCTAGGTTTCACCAGCTTGCTCGCTTGCCTTGACCAACCCAGGCGACACCACAGGGCTCGCCATTTTGCACCGTGGCCGAACGGTGCAGCTGCGACATCTGGGGCGCTTCGTGACCTTCACGCTGTGGTGCAACTGTGTGTTGGCATTGCACCTGGGCTAAGGTCACATGGCCAGGGGTGGTGGGTATGGTTGGACCATGGGGATGGACCTGGCTGAACCTGGCGGGTTAAGCCTAGCTGGGTCAATGGTCCATGGTGGTTAATGGTGGTTCATGGTGGTTTATGGTGGCTAATGGTGGTTAATGGTGGTTAATCAATGGCTAATTAATGGTCAATAAATGACGAATAAGCCATAACTAGTGGCTAAGTAGTTGACATGGCAATGGGTCAATATTAGCCAAGGAACAGAAACCGCTGCCATTCGATCAGCATGGTTGGTCGTACTAGCTGCTTCAATAGAAAGAACTATTAGCATCTATTGCCCCCCACGTTTCCCAATCTGATGAATAGCTACTTAGCTTTGGCTTGCTTGATGTTGTCCCTTCAAGCCAGCTGGGTGTTTTTTGAAATAGGACACCCAAAAAATGGGTGGTTTACCGCTAAGAATGAGTAAACTTGGAGGATTTGCTGGGTACCCCTGGTTCAAGAAACCACCAGCTGGTGGCCAGGTATTGGCTGTCGAGCACTTTGGCGGCTGTGATAGCTATACAAGGCAAGGAGGTGCCAATCGCAACTTGGCCGACCAGGAGAGATTGATTGGTTACAAATGGTGGTAGCTTATGTGGCTCGTGGCTTTAGACATGCTTATTCCCCTAGTATTTACAAATGAAACCACCAACCAGTTATTCATGTTTGCTTGACATTTGTTAAACAAGTGACATGAGGGTGGCCTCATGGTCAGTGGTACCGCTTCACAATGGTTGTGGTCAATGGTGAATGGTACCGGTTGGCAATAATGGATACAATAATCAACAATCCACCATTAGTTTGTAGTTGTTAGCAATAATCAACCATTTTTAATTATACTTAGTGAATAGTTGTTGTTACTAATGATTAGCTATCAAGTTAATAGGTGTTGACATGATCAACCATTACCTAATAGTGGTTAACAATTGTTGATCATGTCAACTCCCTCATCTTTGGCTTAACCACTCCAGGGGAGGTGACGGAGCAACGAAAGATGGATGCGACGTCAAGATATGGTGGTACATGTGGTCAAGGGGGTTGTCCATATGGCATGCGGCTAAAAGTCCCGGTCAAGGAATTTCGATAAAAGAACGTTAATAGCGATGTTGTTGCGTGCTTAACAACTTGGCTAAGTGGCGGGCCCCCAGCTAAACGCAGCAAAACACCAGCTAGCCGCTAGTGCAGCGCTAGCACCGCGCTAGCAAACTGATCTACTGGGAAAACATCAATCAGTGATCTATTTTCCAAAATGAAGTCGCGATTTCGCGCTAGCGTGGCGCTAGTGTGGCGCTAGCACGGCGCTAGCAAAAATTACATTTCTGGGTGTTCAGAGGACATCTCCCCAGATGACCGTCCATGTTACAGCGTGTTGCATTTGCGAATTCAGTTTTTTTCAATTCATCATCCAAAGACAGTGACGCCTCATCCTCAGACGAGTCAACAAAAAGGGTGCAAAAGTCCCGCGGTAGTGTGTATTGCACAAAATCTTTACATAATATAGCTTTTCTCACAACTTTGCGGGTTCTCCGCAAACAATTATGCCAAGCAGCGGGCCCCCACCTAAATGAGTCTTTAACGTCATTTCTGGGAACAAACATTTTGACCACACGCCATATGCATTCAAGGCGTTGAAACCCAGTTGGAACATACATGTATTATCTACCTACCTACCTCCCTCCCTACCTGCCTACCTACCTACCTATCTACCTACCTACCTACCTATCTACCTACCTACCTATCTATCTATCTACCTACCTA
>VSDK01012907.1:730240-753174 GCA_009767595.1 Symbiodinium kawagutii | reverse complement strand
AACTACATTGGCTTGGAACATGGACAAGTATATTCTGAAGTTCCATTCCCATTCTTCCCAGTTGCTGGGATTGCCATCGAATGGCTTGGGAAGTGGGAGTTTCACATTTCCGAAGTCTCCTTCTATGGCAGCCATTCTGGCTAGATCCTACAAACCGAAGTATGTACACCTAGACCTGGAAGTTCTCTATTGAAGTTCCTAGGAGTCCCTGTCGTTGCAGGGCTCCGCTACCATATCAAATTATGGAAGTCCCAGATACTTACCTACCAGGAAGTCACCAGAAGTTCTAACCCAACACACACTCAGGCTCAACCCTGAAGTTCACTCTGAGTCAGCAGAAGTCTTTTCCTCATGTGGCCTTGAGCCAAAGCATGAAGTGATGCTCTGGTCTCTGAAGTACACCGTAGCCATACGAAGTGTGAGCATGGAGGCATGTATCTTGACAACCTACCTACCTACCTACCTACCTACCTACCTGACCTACCTACCTACCAGATCTATCTACCTATCTATTTGTCTATCTATCCATCTATCTGTCTACCTGTCTATCTTTCTATCCATTTAATACGAGGTACCCCCTTAATAATGTATATTAGGGGTGGGGTCCCTAATGTATAATATACATTTTTCCGATTTTTCATATGTTTTGGCATGGCCCTTGGCTCGCCTGGCGCCCCACTGCGAATCAGCATCTCATTGCTGCATCTTGGACATGTGCATTTTGCTTCTGCCTACTATCATACAATTTCTTTTTAAGAAAAGAACATGGGTTGTAGGAATATATGTCACAAACTTCGGAATGGCGACCAGCTTGTGGGGGTATTGGTTTCTAGGGGTTTTTTAGGGGGTTTTTAGGGATCTCAAAAAATATTTTTTGAGCAAAAAGTGGCTCGTGCTAACATGTGATAACATCAACGTGTTTCACAGGTTTGAAAACGTGACATTGAACAACTTTGAGCCCCAAAGCCAAAAATTGAACCTTTGAAATGAAATTTGATATTGCTTTTGTGTGTTTTCGTAGTTTTTTGCTCAATGCTTGAACTGACATGAAATATGGTGTTGTCATTGTTGCCGTTGTGAATAGCTTGTGTCACTTGGGTCAATTGTCATGAGGCTGCCACCTAACACACGAACAAGTCAGCAACTTCAAAAGCTGAAAAAATGATTATTTTCAAAGAAATGACATTATTCATTCGTTGGGTAACGTAAAAGTTTGATGTTTGATCGCTGCGCCAGCATATAGTCACATTGCCAACACTGGCCAGCACCAAAAAATATCTACACATATATGTCTAATGTACGCAAGCAGAAATACAATTGTAAACAAAAATGTTTTTTAACGCTGCCATGTGTACGCAGGAAATGAAATATACAAGCAGAACATAGATATGAAACGTTTTTTTAATAAAAACGTGCTTATACAACAGTATCTAACCGTGAACATTGCTGAATATCTACTGGCATTCCTGTTTACACTTGAGTGTATACATGCATACGGTTGTGGACTTGGAAATTGAAAAATCCAAATGTGTGGGCGTGCACACATACCTATCCCTTGAACAAGGCACTAACGAATTAGCATTTATGTTTGCAAACCTTAATTACGATGTGTTTCCTTAATTGAGGTTTGTTCTTCAGTAATTGAGGTTTGTTTGCGCAAGGAACAAATTTTACTTAAGGGAACAATGTTTCAGTGGAGACTGTGGTTTTGTAAGGTTTGTTTTGAAGGCTCGTTTTGTGACACATGTTGGCACACATGTGTGATTCTGCGTAGGCATGCAATGGGCAAAAGGAACATATATACACAAATATATTTTTTATATATATATATATTTACGCATATACATATGTATAAATATAAATATATGTAGATGTATTTGTACAAAAATATACGCATGTTCAATAATCAACGATGTCCACATTGTTCCAAGAAAGCATTACGACCATGTATGGCGCCAGGGCTGAATTAAGTATTGTAATTGTTGCTCTCATTGTGCTGTGTGTTGGAATATGTTTTGAAGTTCTGGTGCGTAATTTCCATCGTGACTGTTGCACTTTATGTTAAAATGTACGCGCTTGGCACTTTGTGTTGCAATCTGCTTAGAAATTCTGGCGCGCTGCTTCCATGTTGAGTGTTGCCTTGCTTATGTTGTGCCTTTTTTTGGAGGGTTGACCTGGGGTTGATGAATATTTAATGGCAACTCCTGCACTTCCCATGCTGCATGCCGGACTATGTGCGGAAATGTTTGTGCAAAGTTTCTTTGGGGACTGCTGCGGTTCCCATGCTGCGCACTTTCTTTTATTCGCGGAGGATTTTGCGCATAGTCTTGTTGCATTTGTTGTTTTCCATGCCGTAAGTCGGTTCCGATGCTGTATGGATAATAACCGGATAAGTTGTAAAAAATACGTTGATAGCACATGGAAAATGAGTGGATGATAAACGGAGAATATAAAGAAAATACATGGACACTACATTGATAATATCTACATATTTGATTTAATTTGGAAAATATTTGGCGAATAAACCGGAAATACATTGAAATTCAGGAAATGAACGGATTATAAATGGATACTCAATTTAAAAATATTAAATGGATTTCGTATTGCCTGTTTCTACGTCAAACAGATTGGACAAGGAATTTTGTATGGCCTATGTTTCTACCTTGTTTTTGGTCCTAGATACAGGCCTTATGTTGAGTCTATACTGAAAAATGCTGCCCTTGCTTTTGGTCCCAGACGCCGGCCTTTTGTTGGAGGAGCGATTTTGCATTGTTTTTTTCAACTTTAAACCATCTTGGAGGAGGGATTTCCGATGGATAGCGCATGGATGAACAATCGGTAAAAAAAAGGATATTCTTGTATGGATAAAGCATGGATACATGGATCATGCATAAAGCCAAATGGACAACAGCTGGAAATAATGGCTGAACAGTGGATAATATTTGGACATTTTGACGGAAATGTGAATCTCAATGGAAGGAAAACTGACAATATATGGAAGCAATAGAAAAGTTATTGGATGATATATGAATGGCAGATGGATGAGACAATGACGACAAAATGGATGATGAATGGAAAATAGATTGCTAATACATCGACAACAAACGGACGAGCACAAGACAATATGTGGTGATATATGGGTAGCAAATGGATAATTAATGGATGATAAATTGACAATAGCTAAATCCAATGCATCACTAATGCTAAATACATGAACAAACAGTTGACAACAAATGGATAAACAATGATTAAACGGATAATGAATGGACAATGAATGGATACTATAAATGGATAAACATGGATAACTTATGGATAACACGTTGATTGCAAATGGACATTGAATGGGTCATATGGACGCTAAATTAAGAATAATAGATGGATAAGATATGGGTGGTATGTGGTTAGAATTGCTCAAAATCTTTTCAATTGCTCGAGAATGGCCTGCTGTAGACCAAAACAAGTATTCAAACGCAATGGGCCTGGCCAGAAAAGTTTGCTCAAAATTGGCCCAAGGATGCCCAAGGATTGCGTCTAGACTAAAACGAATCTTAGAGTAAGATGGGAAAAAACGTCACGGTCTAGCATCAATCTCCATAATTTGTGAATTCCACCTGTGCAGGAATGACATGTAGACTGAAAGGGCTATTCAAATATACAAATTGCTGGCCGAACAAATTCCGCTCAAAATTGCTTAAAATCAACTCAAAATGTCTCAACATGTCTCATACCAGCCCCACAAATCTGCTCAAAATTGCTCCATATTGCTGAAAAATTGCCCAACATCAACTCAAAATGTTTCAAAATAAGTTTTGAGAAAAATTGAGTTGATTTTGAGACATGTTGAGACATATTGAGACATTTTGAGGCAAAATGGTGGTTGCTGACTGTGCCAAAGGCATGGCAAAATGCAACGTTGTTGCAAACTTTTTGAAACCGAAAGCAAACAGATGTCAAATGGTGTTTTTGCTTATAATACCGCAGCGTGAATGCTTACAGAAACAAATCATGAAACACTGTTTTTGCTTAGAGTACCGTAGCGTCAATACTTACAGAAAAAATCATGAAACACTGTTTTTGCTGATAGTACCGTAGCGTCAATACTTACAGAAAAAATATGAAACACTGTTTTTGCTTAAAATACCGCAGCGTGAATGCTTACAGAAGAAAATGTGAAACACTGTTTTTGCTTATAATACCGGAGCGTGAATGCTTACAGAAAAAAATCATGAAACACTGTTTTTGCTTATAATACCGGAACGTGAATGCTTACAGAAGAAAATATGAAACATTGGTTTTGCTTAGAGTACCGCAGCGTGAATGCTTACAGAAAAAAATCATGAAACACTGTTTTTGCTTATAGTACCCTAGCGTCAATACTTACAAAAAAAATCATGAAACACTGTTTTTGCTGATAGTACCGTAGCGTGAATACTTACAGAAAAAAATCATGAAACACTGTTTTTGCTTATAGTACCGTAGCGTCAATACTTACAGAAAAAATCATGAAACACTGTTTTTGCTTTTAATACCGCAGCGTGAATGCTTACAGAAGAAAATATGAAACACTGTTTTTGCCTATAGTACCGTAGCGTCAATACTTACAGAAGAAAATCATGAAACACTGTTTTTGCTTAAAATACCGCAGCGTGAATGCTTACAGAAGAAAATGTGAAACACTGTTTTTGCTTATAATACCTGAGCGTGAATGCTTACAAAAAAAAATCATGAAACACTGTTTTTGCTTATAGTACCGTAGCGTCAATACTTACAGAAAAAAATCATGAAACACTGTTTTTGCTTATAGTACCGTAGCGTCAATACTTACAGAAAAAATATGAAACACTGTTTTTGCTTATAGTACCGTAGCGTGACTACTTACAGAAAAAATATGAAACACTGTTTTTGCTTATAGTACCGTAGCGTGACTACTTACAGAAAAAATATGAAACACTTTTTTTTGCTTATAGTACCGTAGCGTTAATACTTTCAGAAAAAAATCATGAAACGCTGTTTTTGCTTATAGTACCGTAGCGTCAATACTTACAGAAGAAAATCATGAAACACTGTTTTTGCTTATAGTACCGTAGCGTCAATAATTACAGAAGAAATTTTCCGCGCTGCGCGCTGATTTTTCTTCAACCTTAAGCTTGAAGGTTGCAAGCTGGAAAACGTTTGGAACATATAAAAGGAGCAAACCGGAAAAAAACATTACACGCGGCAAAAAGGAAACAAATAATTATATACGAATTTTTGCGTAACTTGCCGCTAATTTTTGAACATAGCGGCGACCACGGGTGGATCTATCACAGCAAATGATACCAATTAATACCATAGGACCGGAATTCACACGGAATGACAGTAAATGATAAATGTCATTCATTGACACAAAGTAAGCTTAAATAATACCAAACGACACTAGACGACCCTTAGGCACGCAAAATGACCAATTTACCGTAAATGACACAAAATGACCCATAATTAACACTAAATGAAATTAATTGAGACTAAACAACAGGAAATGCTTTGAATTTACATTAAATGATTGTAACTCACGCTAAATGGCATGGAAAACGCCTAAATAATACATTTTTTAACTGAGTGATATTGATGAATCGAATTGACACTGATTAACCATAAATCACAATAAATACCAAAAACTCACGCCAATCAAGACTAAAGGATCATTTTTTCTCACCTTGCCTCCCTTTTTTCTAACCTTGAGTTTTTGTTCAACCTTGCGGCTCTTCTTTCGAACCTTGCGTGTTGCACCCTTGTTTGAATGGGCAGAAGGCTTTTCCTGACCTGGCTTGTACTTGTTTCCAACCTTGCGGTGTTTTTTTCTGACCTTGCAATGTTTTTTTCCATTTTTTCTGACCCTGTGTGTTTTTTTTCCAACCTTGCAGCATTTTCATTTTCTTTTTGATCTTACAGTGGATTGAGAAGGCGCAGGTCAGGGATGAGCAGCGCATACCTGGTTGCTTCTATGGATTTAAGCGGCAACAAGAATAGAAGGAAATTACCAAAAATATTAAGAAACGCATTGCAGAGTATTGTAAAACCAATGTGAAGTTTGACAGATTTTGAATGCAATTGCAGGCAAACATTTTGTCGAAGCAACATCAAACAAAGAGTTGGATTTTGATAAACCTAAGCCTCAGAGTACTGTGGGGGTTCCAGAAATAATTTCTACTTGCGCCGAAATCATGTAAAATTACAGCAGTTGGCTTCAGAGGTGTTGGAAACCCAAAAGAAACTGGTTGCTCAAATTCTAAAATTTAAGAAGTGCTGAATGAATCAATTCATACCAACCCACTTCTAATCCAGACCCAATCCACCACCAATCCACCATTAATCCTCCACTAATTCACCAGCAATCCACCACCACCGATCCACCATTGATCAACCACGAATCCACCCCTAATCCACCACTAGCGCCAATCAATCCACCAGCAAGGTACCACTCTTCCACCACCAATCCACCAAAACCGTACGACTAATCCAGAAGTATTCCACCACTCATCCACTACTTATCCACCGCCAATCTGCCATGAGTCTACCACTATTCCATTGCTAATCCACCGCTAATTTACCACTATCCGCCACGAAGGTACCATTGATAAATCACGAATCCACCACTAATCCACCAAAAATCCACCACTAATCCACCACCAGCCCACGACTAACCCACCACCAACCCCACCACTAACCCACCACCAACCCCGCACCAATCCGGTACCAACGGCGAAAACATTTGATCTGCTTAAGGACACTGTCCTTAAGCAGATCAATGCCCAACTTAGATGTACACACCCTCAATGTCCATCTGAACCATGGTAACGTCTGCTTAAGGACAGTGTCCTTAAGCAGATCAAGGCCCAACTTAGATGTACACACCCTCAATGTCCATCTGAACCATGGTAACGTCTGCTTAAGAACACTGTCCTTAAGCAGATCAAGTTTTTTTGACTCCGGGGCAAACAACCTGTGTTGAATTGTCTTCGTCTACGTTCTTGCTGAAAAAGTCATCAACCAACCTTATTCTTGAAACTCTTCGACTATGAGACATGTTGAGACATTTTGAGTTGACTTAAGCAATTTTGAGCGGAATTTGTTCGGCCAGCAATTTGTATATTTGAATAGCCCTTTCAGTCTACATGTCATTCCTGCACAGGTGGAATTCACAAATTATGGAGATTGATGCTAGACCGTGACGTTTTTTCCCATCTTACTCTAAGATTCGTTTTA
This sequence comes from Symbiodinium kawagutii, assembly GCA_009767595.1. Lineage (NCBI taxonomy): Eukaryota > Dinophyceae > Suessiales > Symbiodiniaceae > Symbiodinium > Symbiodinium kawagutii. The sequence goes on along the minus strand of VSDK01012907.1, from coordinate 745,929 downwards.
GTCTAGACGCAATCCTTGGGCATCCTTGGGCCAATTTTGAGCAAACTTTTCTGGCCAGGCCCATTGCGTTTGAATACTTGTTTTGGTGCTGAAAAATTGCCCAACATCAACTCAAAATGTTTCAAAATAAGTTTTGAGAAAAATTGAGTTGATTTTGAGACATGTTGAGACATATTGAGACATTTTGAGGCAAAATGGTGGTTGCTGACTGTGCCAAAGGCATGGCAAAATGCAACGTTGTTGCAAACTTTTTGAAACCGAAAGCAAACAGATGTCAAATGGTGTTTTTGCTTATAATACCGCAGCGTGAATGCTTACAGAAACAAATCATGAAACACTGTTTTTGCTTAGAGTACCGTAGCGTTAATACTTACAGAAAAAATCATGAAACACTGTTTTTGCTGATAGTACCGTAGCGTCAATACTTACAGAAAAAATATGAAACACTGTTTTTGCTTATAGTACCGTAGCGTGACTACTTACAGAAGAAAATGAAACACTGTTTTTGCTTAAAATACCGCAGCGTGAATGCTTACAGAAAAAAATATGAAACACTTTTTTTGCTTATAGTACCGTAGCGTCAATACTTACAGAAAAAAATCATGAAACACTGTTTTTGCTTTTAATACCGCAGCGTGAATGCTTACAGAAAAAAATATGAAACACTTTTTTTGCTTATAGTACCGTAGCGTCAATACTTACAGAAAAAAATCATGAAACACTGTTTTTGCTTTTAATACCGCAGCGTGAATGCTTACAGAAAAAAATATGAAACACTTTTTTTGCTTATAGTACCGTAGCGTCAATACTTACAGAAAAAAATCATGAAACACTGTTTTTGCTTTTAATACCGCAGCGTGAATGCTTACAGAAAAAAATATGAAACACTTTTTTTGCTTATAGTACCGTAGCGTCAATACTTACAGAAGAAAATCATGAAACACTGTTTTTGCTGATAGTACCGTAGCGTGAATGCTTACAGAAGAAAATCATGAAACACTGTTTTTGCTTATAATACCGGAGCGTGAATGCTTACAGAAAAAAATCATGAAACACTTTTTTTTGCTTATAGTACCGTAGCGTGAATACTTACAGAAAAAAATCATGAAACGCTGTTTTTGCTGATAGTACCGTAGCGTGAATGCTTACAGAAGAAAATCATGAAACACTGTTTTTGCTTATAATACCGGAGCGTGAATGCTTACAGAAAAAAATCATGAAACACTTTTTTTTGCTTATAGTACCGTAGCGTGAATACTTACAGAAAAAAATCATGAAACGCTGTTTTTGCTGATAGTACCGTAGCGTCAATACTTACAAAAAAAATCATGAAACACTGTTTTTGCTGATAGTACCGTAGCGTGAATACTTACAGAAAAAAATCATGAAACACTGTTTTTGCTTATAGTACCGTAGCGTCAATAATTACAGAAGAAATTTTCCGCGCTGCGCGCTGATTTTTCTTCAACCTTAAGCTTGAAGGTTGCAAGCTGGAAAACGTTTGGAACATATAAAGGGAGCAAACCGGAAAAAAACATTACACGCTGCAAAAAGGAAACAAATAATTATATACGAATTTTTGCGTAACTTGCCGCTAATTTTTGAACATAGCGGCGACCACGGGTGGATCTATCACAGCAAATGATACCAATTAATACCATAGGACCGGAATTCACACGGAATGACAGTAAATGATAAATGTCATTCATTGACACAAAGTAAGCTTAAATAATACCAAACGACACTAGACGACCCTTAGGCACGCAAAATGACCAATTTACCGTAAATGACACAAAATGACCCATAATTAACACTAAATGAAATTAATTGAGACTAAACAACAGGAAATGCTTTGAATTTACATTAAATGATTGTAACTCACGCTAAATGGCATGGAAAACGCCTAAATAATACATTTTTTAATTGAATGATATTGATGAAAAGTAACCAAATGCATCGTGGGATCACCTTTGCATCCTGATAGGTCCACCTATCTGGTTTGCCTATGGTTTGTCAAGTTCCAATCCACAACACCTGAAGCTGGCCTGTGCTGAGCATGGCAGGCGATGGGGAGGGTTAGCAATTAATAGTCGTTGTCTGCAATTAATAGTCGTTGCTGCAAGGCCGTAAAATTAATAGTCGAGGAAGAACAGGGCTTTGGCAGCCAAAAAAATAAGGCCTAAACGGTTAATGTTGGTTGATTAACGATTAGTTCTTGGTTGATTGATGGTCAATACTTCTCCGTGATGATCATTCGTCTTGAATATTCGGTGACCCAAATCAATATTTGGTGGTTTTTCAAAATAGGGGACCCGAAAAATAGTTGGTTCATTACTATAAATGACTATTAACGGATGATTTAGGGGTACCCCTATTTTGAGAAACACCTATTTGACCATGGCTGTAGTTTCAGCTTGGATCTTGGGACTTGAGCAGCTCTTACGGCTGGGACGCCACTTGGGACGCAGGGTTCTTCAGGTTGTAGGCGGCTCCTTGACCTCAAACAGGTCGTGTTGTTCCAAGAAGTCAATCTTTCATCAGCAGCTGAGATGGTATCCATGAATGATCTACCATGATGTACCATGAATACCATGATGTACCCACACAAATTCTTGTTTTGTCCATTGAACCTGCTGCGTATTGGATTTTCACAAGACGAAACCACGAGCACATCCAGATCATCGCGTTGCTTTACAGCCCCTAACGCGATTCTTTTGGTGATTTCTTTAACTTGTGAAGTCAGCAACAACAGCTTGCAATGCATGACGTTGGGACCATTGGATTACAGTGAAGGAAATACTGCAACTAGTACTTAGCCATGAGTTCCATTATATGGAGGTGTACTAATGTAGTAACCCTATGATGAAATGTTACTACTTGACTTAATGTAACCACATATCAATGTACTGGTTCATGCGTCTGTTTCAAAAGACGGTTACTATGTTATACCATGCAAATAAGTACAAATGAAACAAGTCTGAATCCTATCTTTAGCTATTCTTAATGTAATATCACAATGAAGTACTTTGATTTTCCGGAAAGGTTTTTGCTGCTGGTGTTATTGGCAAGTGCTGTTATTTGTCCCCTAACATCGTAATTACATCCCATCATTAAGACCATGACTGAGTCATTTTTAACCATCACCCTTATTAACCATTAATTAATTGACCCAGAGTTCACCGTCAATTAGCCATACTGAATCCACTATCAAGCACCATTATGATTTATTCCCGATTCCCCCATCATCGTTGTTGGGTGTTTCTCAAGTCATAGGGGACCTCTAAATCATCCTTTAAATTCATCTGAAGTAGTATACCAGCCAAAACTTGGGGCCAATGGCTCAAGGAACCCCCCCGTTGCCGCTCATGTCCATGTTCACTCTTAACCAATCCGTTCATCCACCGGTCAGGCGCAGCGGCAGATGGGTGGTCCTTCGCCAGTCCGGAGCTGAACAAGGGGGGGGAACGAGGTCCCATGCTTGGGCAACGAGATGGAAAGAAGCACTAGGAGCAACAATGGGAGACCGTGGGAGACCATGGGATACCATGGGACCTCTATTTTATATTTGCACTTTATGGTTTCTCAAGCGGTCGGTTTATTACTAAAAATGCTATAAATGGTGAATGAATGATGATTTGGGAAAAAAGCACCATATATCAATAATGTTTATGTGACAAACATTCGTTTTGTATGCTTAGGTGGCCCTGGGGACCCTTAGGCAGCCAAAAAGCACCGTTGCGCCACCTAAGGGTGCAAATGAGCCACCTAAGCATCCTGAGAAGCAGGCTGAAAGCCGTAGAACGCGTAGAAGATTCATAGAAGTGTTTTTCTTCAATGCTTTTATCGCTTTTGTATCGTTTTGTATGCTTAGGAGGCCCTGGGGGACCCTTAGGCAGCCAAAAAGCACCGTTGCGCCACCTAAGGGTGCAAATGAGCCACCTAAGCATCCTGAGAAGCAAGCCGAAAGCAGTAGAACGCGTAGAAGATGCATAGAAGTGTTTTTCTTCAATGCTCTCATCGATTTTGTATCGTTTTGTATGCTTAGGTGGCCCTGGTGACCCTTAGGCAGCCAAAAAGCACCATTGCTCCACCTAAGGGCGCGAATGAACCACCTAAGCATCCTGAGAAGCAAGCTGAAAGCCGTAGAAGATTCAAACATTCACGGAGTCCGAGCCAGGGCCACTTTATCGCGCAAAATTGTATCAAGTAATTCATTGTGACATATCCAGGCCTTGTCGCGATGAATTTGATTAGTGTGACAAATCCGCTCGGACAGCCTGAATTCTCGCCAGATGGATACACATATAGTGCCCCAGGGTTACCCGCTCTTAGCAATAAGCGCGGGTAACTCGTCACTCTCGCGGGTAAGGGGGCCAGATGTAGAGATTGACTTTTATAATCGGGCTTACCCGCTCTACCCAACAGTTACCCGCTCTTAGCAACCGCATCGCCGAGCGCGGGTAACTTCATCCCCTTCCCGGGCTTCCTTGGCGCCCGTGGTCATGCCACGATCGGGGGGCGAAGGGGCCGGGCTTGTGCGCGGGGGGGGTAGGAGAAGCTATTCCTAGAAATCATTCCGGCCGGAGCTGGAAAACAAACCAATCGGACCAAGTGAAAAAATCAGGGTTCGCTTGCTTTACAAACCACTCCCGGACACTTTTGTTTTTTCACCGCAAACCTACCTTTTCTAACATTTTCTTCGCCCATATTTAATTACTTGACCAGTGTCGCTGAATATTTACATTTAATTACCCCTGCTCCATCCTTGGTTATTTGCAGGGGACGTCCGGGTGCAATTTTCGCAGTCGCTGCACGGCATCGCAGTGTTAGTTACGTTGCCATGTTTTCCAGAGCACCTGGCTGGGAACCCGAGGGTCCGCGCCAGCAAGCTCCACTCCGCAGTTCTGCGCCCAAATTTTTGTGTGGAAAGATGTTGAGAAAGCCTTTTCCACTTTCGCCGTCCTTGCCGAGCGAGGTCCGGTGCCCATGGTTGCTTTGACCGCACCGCAAAGTTACGGCAGCGAAGTGATGCCTCTCTAGGATTGAACGATTGAACCATGTCAACAAGAAGTGCTTTCCTCACATTGCAAACCATTGTTTTGGCCGTGGCATCTTGCGATGGTAGGGTTTCTCATCGCTAGTCATTTGCTGTCGATGTTGCTGGATGGACAAATTCCCATCACATTCTATCCTGTCTATGCTGTGTATGGGAGGCTGTTTTTGGCTTGGTATCATTCCACGTCTGAAACCCCTCCACTCCGAGCCTTTTCCGACCACAGACTGCGCGCGTGTCCTTGGGAATCTCTTACAATTCTCCGATTTGCAAAATCATTGTTGTTTTCCTTTTTAAGACTATTTCTCCGCCTCCCTGCGTGATAAAGTGCGGTCATGCTGTTAGCGCAGCGCGCCGCGATCTGCCACGCCCAGGCCTTGGCTTCCTCCACACACCATCTTGCCGTGAAGGATTCAGCAGACCATGGGCCGAAATCGTTTGGTTCACTATTTGATGATTCTCTGCGGCTAAGTCTGAAATACAAACCAAGCAAAGAAGAAACTGAACCAAACGTCTTCTCATTCCAACCCCTTCCGCGATGACATTGGTTTGCTCCATATTTCCCATCGAATTCCAGCCCCTCCCTTACATTGCAAATTTACGAAGTCTTCTTTCCAACATCCAACAGTCTCCTAGGAGCTCCCAAGACTTGATGTATGCATCCTGGAATATCCTGGATGATTTCAATACACAAAGGACGGAAGCATCCAGTCTGACTGTAATGTACCACAAGAGGTAGCTGAACATAGATTGCTCAACGTTGGAAATTTTTATCTGGGGTGACTGGATGCCCCGACCTTCACTACAAACGTATTGGTGAAGGAATGGATATCCCGGATCCCAATGCCAACGCCAGTGTTTCCTCACAGACCAGTGGGCCATGATTACAAGTCAGCAATTACAGCTGGGGATTGCTTTCGCAAAAAACAAAAACTTTACTAATCCTTGCTACCCTTTGGAGGCTGTGACAATGTTCAAAGTTGACAAGTCAACGCAATCTGCAGAAAATGAAAATCAAATGATGGTTGATTTTCTGTCCCATTCCCGGTGAGAACAAACCAGGCCAGAACAAGCCCGGCTTCATCATGATGATTTTGGCAACCTCTTGAGCCGATGGGGATTGATCCTAAGATTTGCTGAATCGCTATTTTGGAATGTATCAGCAAACCACTGAATGAATTGCGACAACAGCTACATACACTATTCATCGACCATATCATTGACTATTGTACGAATTTCACATGGTGATTAATGAACAATTGCTAATTGAGAAAGCGAGGGGAACTCGTTGCGTTATGTTGCTTCCTTCCAAATAATTGCATTAGGCTCGTGTTGAAACGCAATAAACTGGAATATGTGGGAACGCATTTCGGTCAGTTGTGAATGTGCCAACTCACTGCAGACATATTGATGTTTCACAAGTTCACACATTTCAAAGTATCAAGAGTGTATCAGCAGAAAGCATTGTCTCTTGAAAGGTTGAGATTCGCATTGCAATAATTGTTTTTTTCTGCGCGCCTTAGTCTGGACAACCCCAGTCCAAAATTAAAATCCAAAGGCGTCGTTCAACGCCGCAAGAGTGGCTCCCGCTGGGCTGATCAGGAGGCGAGAAGAAATTAATGTATATTTTGGGGTCGGAACCCCATGCGGAACCCCATGCGGAACCGTTTGGAAATGTATATTAGCAGACCCCTTTTTTCAGCCTAAAGGGGCCCTCGATTTAATATTCATACATATCTACTTATCTATACCTTTATCTCTGGAGGTACACATGGGTACCTTTAAACTTTTCCAATATACTCCCAACCATCCCCCAAAAAAGATGCTTGATATGCAGACCATTCGTTTGGGGGGGCACCCCGTTTGCATAAGCGACTTAGCTGCCCTTTTGCTCTGACAACGATAGCCTGGGTCTGCACCAAGATTAGAACATGTTGACTTTGGCTCGCAAATAATTGGAGATGTAGCGAACGTACACTACTGTACCATAACCTTCAACTATCCTCCAGTATTCTTAGTTTCTGGTGGCTAGACTGCACGCTTATTAGTGCTGATCAGAATCCTCACAATCCTGCATCACACTCCCTTTCAAAAAACAAATCTCTCCAGTAAAACTGCTGTTGCCAATGACAGATACCATGTTGAGCAACCAACCCTCAGTCTACCACGGCTGCTGATCCGTCAAATGACTGGGGGTAAATCGCTTCACAGCTGTCCGAAATTCCTACCATCCACAAACTATGGGCCCCCAAAACATCCCAAAACCATCATTTTCCTGGGCTACAACTAGCTACAATGAGAAATCATGACATGTTATGACCATTTTGACAAGTTACAACTACTTACAACCCATATCTTAGAGACTAAAAAGGCAGCACCGTTTTGAGGGGCCCAACCAGCCCCCAATCATCGAGAAATCACGCAGCCTCCCAGGTCTTGAAACGTGCGACGTTGCTCCTTTGGCAGATCGCTGGGCCCTTGTCCTGGTTGGTGTCCCTGGTGGTGACCTTCGTTCTGTTGCCCGCGGCTTACGCCAACGAGCCGCAGAAGGTGGCCCCTTGGCCCGGCACACCTTGGGAACTGGAAAGATTGGTAGACTGACGACTGCTTATAATATCCAAATATATTGAAATGTAAATTATGTTTGTGTGTGTTTTTCTGGGCTCATAGAGGATAACAACCAACGAAGGATAATTAACAACCAACGATGGGCAGCAAGAATGAAATACCTGGTGTTTTTGTTTAGTCATTGTCAACATTACTGTTTGGCTCATAGCGGAATAGTTGCCAGCGCATGTGGCCATCGCCAGGTTATTGGACAGATTGGTCTTTTTCAACAGAGAATAGCAAGGTTCAGGTTATTTTCTACTAACCTTGTTAATAGCAAATGCTACAGTAATTGGCCAATTAGCAAGATTTTTATGCATTTGGCAAATCGTTCTACTATTTTGTAGGTGCAACAAACCCCCATTCAAGACCAGCTGGATTGTCCATGAAGAGGAGTGTGCAGGTATGTCCAATTTAATCAAGGCGATTTCCGTTAGATTTGAAGCCTATGTCACGATGTGTGTACATTTGGGGTTCTCCACAAATGGTGTGCTCTCCCAATTCATATTGTCTCTTTTGGAAGTTTCTGATTCTAAAGTCGCTGAGGGTATCCCAACCCGTACACTTGCATCGATTTGGACTCGAAAAAGGCCGTTGCAGCTTCCGAGGACGTGATGTTAGGATGGAGGCCGCAAGTTCTCCACAACGGAGACTTGGAGCAACGCTCTGGGGTTACCAGCTGCTACCCGTTGATGAGCTGGTCAATGGTTACTGGTACTGAGAATGACCAGCTGGTTCATGGGGATGACAAGGGGACGGCTCGAAGGGGGCGCAAGTTTCTGGTGGAAACAAGCTTTTAGGATGATGTTGACATCTTTGATGGCATGATAATTATGATGTGTGATATGTGTTGGAGAAGGCTCATGAAGGCTCCATCTTTTGGATATTTGGACAAAGCTGCAAGCCACCCTCACCAACAAGAGAAAGCATTGAGCCTTACGCGTCGGTTTCTTTGGGCCTCCAATTCTGTTCTCCTGTGAAACCGCATGGGCGTCCAAAGTTGTTTAGGAACGTGTTTGCTGAAGCGGTTTGTGGACCTGAAATGTTAGCCAGATGACTACTATAAGATGATCGTTGTCAGCCTTGGCTGGCTGGAATATAGCAACAACAGCAACAATAACGACAACGAGAACAACAATGACGGCAGCAGCAGCAGCAGCAGAAATACCTGCAGCAAGATCAGCAACATCAAATACAAGTAGAGAAGTACAAGTAAAAATTACAAAAACGAGTACAAGTACAAATCATAGATCAAGCACAAGTGCAGTCGTTGTGCCAGTGATAATCAAACATTCATCGCTTCTGAAATCCAGTGATTGACCAAAAGCCTTGGGCCATAAGTAACCTTGGTGGTTCTGTTGCCAGTGATTCAACCTTTGTAATCAGTTATGTGAGGGTTTCTCACAATGGGGGACCCCAGAATTGATCAAAACGGTTGTTTTAGTATTATAAATGACTACTGTAATATTAGATGATTTTTGGGTACTCCTATTGAGAGAAACCACCAAATATAAGTGTGTCAAAATTGGTGATACATGACCATTTGCAAACAAATCGTCCCAAATGATGGAGGTAGCACTACTGGTGGTACCTCACCCCGCTACTCAGGATATGTTCTCTTCTGTGCTTTAGAGCTGGTGATTTCTAGACCGCCCATGGTCCCAGCCCTCTTTCCGCTGATGATCCTCTTCGGACTGTGTTACATCATTTTCGCTTGGGCGCTCTACTTGCGCATAGGCCTGGCTGTTTGGTGGTGACAATGCTCGCAAATGGGGCAAATGTTTGCTCCTTTCATGATCATCATTCACGATGGGCACCATATCGACACGGATGTAAAATCCATGAATCGGGCCACTCTTAGACCATTGCTTTGCCTGCTCAAGACTTCAGGGCTTGGGGGGTCTCCAACTGCTTCTCAAAAGGCTGGTTGTGCTGTTCCCACCTGTGGGTTGAACAGGAACGGATGGGATGGAAACCAAGCCATTTGATCTTGATTCATCAGCCTGAGTTGAGCTACGTTGAAGCCTGTGATTGTTGTGGTTGTTGTGATTGTTGTTGTCGCCATGGGGTGTTGATGCTAGGATTCTCGAACAAGATCAATTTCATAGGAATCCTCCACCATAGACATTGACATGTCATCTCTGCGATTACGCGAGAACTGGTCAAGCCAGCCAGGGATCTACGTCTACTTCTTTCTGGATCCGACTTTTACTGCGGCGCCGGTGGCCTATGCTTTGCTTTTGGCAGCGACGTGGCGACATTGCCAGTCCATCACGACGTAAGGATCATGGTTTTTGTGTCCATTTGCGCCTCCCAAAAGGGTTTGTTCCCTTGCCGCTTCTGTGCCGTGCATCACTCAATTAAACATCCTGCTAGTTGGGCAGGAAGCTAGAATCTCTAAGTCAAGATGGAGCGCCAATGAGACTTGTGAGAAAAGAAATGATGGTTGAATCTGGTTGATGGGTTGACTGGTGAATCCACCATGATGGTTGTCAACTAGATATAGTGGGAAATGACCAACCCCCGAAATGACAAGAATGGAAAGTCTACCTCGTTGGGGTCTACCTCAATGTAGTAAAACATTCCTAATCTATCCCGATCCTAAGTCTACCTCGGGTCTTCGAAACAACCGAAATGCACATAATCCGTAGACTCACATCATCATGCGGCTTGAAATACCACAGATGTGGCATCACTTTGCGGACAAAAGGAGCCAGGGCATGACCCGCGGCAGGGTCTTCAAGGTTTCAGCATGCGGTTACGGCAGAAATGTTCACGCCGACTAATCACCCAAGGTGCAATGGATCATCAGCCAGATTGATGTTTAAAGGTGCTTGTAGACAGAATTCCAGCTCAGCAACTGAGGAGCATGGAGGGTTCGACATCCATCAGCAAATCAGGACGTTCGTGGTTTTACACATTTAATCTATACGTCCCCAATACTTAGATGGTTGAGTTGAGTCATAATTTTCCATAGTGGTTCAACCAGTTGATTTTCGTCCTATTTTTTCATAGGACTTCAATCCGAAATCTCCGCCACGTTCAGACATCGCAGCTGTAGATGGCCACGTTGAACTTCCAGCTGGCCCCAGCCCTGGCCCCAGCCCTGGCCCCAGCCCTGACCCCAGGCGACCGCGGGATTCTTCGCCTTGAGCAGCTGGATTACAGGGCACTTGGCCAGCACCGCATATCCAGCCGTCAGCAGCTGCGCCGTGCTGCTGGCGGCCTTGGCAACCTGTACCTGGCGCAAGCGGCCAAGCTGACAGCGGGTCCAGCCCCTTGGGGGGAGCTCCCCCTGGCGGGTCACCGATCCACGAGGGCCGAGCGGTGCTGCAAAAGATGCGCGTGATCCGAAAGTCGTGCAGCTGAGTCAGCTGGTGAACTCATGGAGTTTGCGATGTTTTGACAGCGTAGTAGGCTGCTTGGGTAGGGCCTCAGTTTTGAAACATGTTTGGTTCAGTGGAAACATGATTCTGCCCCCGAAGATCTAGCAAAGAACTCTGTTGGTTCATGAGTTTGTGAAGAGGACCCAAGGAAGGTTTGTTTTCTACGACAATGAGTTTGTTGATGCTTGTGACACATAAGATTGCATTGTTGTTTGGGAAGTTAGTCGAGCTGTTGTAGCAGGCCATTCTTGCGCACAATGGCATGTGAATTTACGTTTGACACGTTCAAATCCAATACAATGCATTCAGATCGATTCAATTCATCTTTCGCGGACATGGATTTAGCATGCCCTCGCTTCGTCACTTGGTCGTTCAGTTTGGTTCGCCATCCGTTTCTTCCTTACTATAATCACCATTAAACCATTTTCTTGCCATCAGTTTCCTTACTTTTTACCATCCTTAAGTATCATCCACCAGCTCCCCCAGGATCATTTACCATCCTTACGTATCATTAAACACTTATTAACCACCATTAGACCCAGCCATTTCCCCCATGCTTCACTGGCGCGGCCAGCGCGTACCCCAGGTGGACAACAAGGCCACGGCTGCGCGTGCCAATTCCGCCAAGGCTTCGGGCCTGGCAGGCGCGGCGGAAGGTTGTCCATGTCGTGGCCCTCAACCAAGTGGGTGAAATGACTTGGTGAAGGGGTAATGTTTACCTGTAAATAGTAAACCCCCCAGGTTAACATCACCAAGTTAACAATACCAGGTCAACATTACCGGGTGAAATGACTTGGCGAGATGGGTCAAGCAGTTAACCAAGCAATTTTCTAGGGATAATCGCCAACCATTTCATAGGGAAAACGATGGTTAACGGTAGGGAACCAGGGGGACTAAGGGTTTTGACCCATAGCCGCTTGGTTAAGGGGTACCAGGTTCCAATTTGAAAAGAGCCAGTGAATTTAAGAATGGGGAAAGTGCCGTTGTGACAACTTGGGAGCCGTTGTGACTGGGGGGCCATGACCCGTTGGTACGATTCCCAACTTTGGACGGACCTGATCGCAGCCATTGGTTGATTTGTTCTAATTTGCTCTAACAACCGAAGCAAAGCAGAGCAGTCAGCAGCACTCCATGTGGATATCCTGATATCCCCCATGATATCTGAAGTTCTCCTGTCACAATGTGCTCCAAAGGGCGTCCACCACCAGTTAGCATAAGATACGAGATTGCATCAGTACGTCTATACTTTCTCAAACTCTCCCGGAGAAATATGACTTGGGGGATCTTGGGGGACCCGCCATTGACGGCCGCAGGTGACCACCCAGAGAAGGTGGAAACCAAACGCACCGCCGAGGAAATCCGAGAGGCACTGGGCGGGAGTTCCGGACTGGTGGTGCGGTAGCAGCTTGGGAGAAAAGCAATGGCAACCAGCGGAGTTTCAGGGTGCATGATGGGGATAATGGTCATAGATGGCGAAGAGTGGCTAATTTCAATGGATTTACATGGATTTGTCATGCTTGGTCATGGCTAAAAATGATGATGGTTGATGATAATCACCAGTTCGATCAATTGGTCATGGTTACTCAAAGGTTGACAACACTTAGTGATGCTTGATAACGGTTACAGTAATGGTGGCTGACAATGGAACCATGATCATGAATCAAGACTGATATGTGGTGGTGGTTTCCAGTAAAATAGGCTATCTTTGACCGAGCCTGGGCTTACGCTTACCTGGGGGTGCTTATTTAACCCAAGTGATTTCTGGTAACCCAGTAACCAGGTAATCCTTCTCTTCTTCGATTGAATATGTACTGCTTGGCAGCTAGCAATCAAAAATCATAAAGGACACTGAACAATGACAAGCAGCGTCAGGAATATCATGCTGAGATTGTCAAGCAAACAACAATCATGGAGGGATCACCAGCCGAATCATAGGGAAATATGGGGGGGTTCTCAAAATAGGGGACCCCAAAAATGGCTGGTTTATTACTATAAATGGTTAAAATCGTGGATGATAACTGGGGGTCCCCTATGGCTTGAGAAACCACCAATATGGGGAATGTGATGAGTTTCCTGGTGAACCGTGCTTGATGACACTCGGCATTTTAGACCGAGTAACAGCAACTCATTGCCGCGGTATTTCGCTGGAGAATGATGGCATCCCATCCCGTTTGTGGTGATAATATGGCATAGTTTCAGAGATATTCAACATGTTTCAGAAAAAATGAAGTATTTGCTGTTATCATTTGTTCTCATATGCTGTGAATTATCATATGCTGTGAACATCTATGAATCTATGATGATTAATTATGATCATTGATTAATGTGATGGTGCAATCCATGATCATCAATTTTTGAGAAAGACTGTTAATGGATCTAGCTTATCAATTTTCTTTTTGATCGCTTACCTGGTGTGTGATCCCTCGTGGATACTTCCGAGTTATTTTTAAGCAACCATTTTTCAGCCGTTGATGATGGCTTGGTCATTTATATGAATATAGTTGACCGGATAATTCCTACTCACTCTCTGGTAAACTGATCTGGAAGCTGAAAACTACCAGTCTTTCTAAATGTACATCCACTACACATGGTGGATTGTCCATTTCCAGGCTTGTTTGCCAGAGAGTTATTCCAAGTTTAAGATGTTTGATCCCTATTATCCCTATTCTCGTTGGTGATTATTCCCTATTACCAACCATGATTCCCTGAAAAGAAGCATTCCCCAGTATTAACCTTAGCTATTGATTAAGATCCCAGGGAATGTTTATCGACCATTATTCCCTTTAATGAAACATTCCAGTGCTTCACTGATGAGATTCTTGACATTCACTAATTGTGAATAAGAATATATACCTTTGGCACAATACCAATGTATGACCTTGATGGTGGTTTTGATTCTTTATTCACTAATCTGGACCTATACCTTGTATAATTCCCCATTGTTGTTCATGATTCCCAGTCATTTTGACATTGTACTTAACATTACTTAACGCTTATAATTAGAATTAACCAATATAGTTAGCCATATGGTAGTTTCTCGAAATAGGGGTACCCCCAAATCATCCAGTTTATTAGTCATTGATTGTAGTAAGCTGGCCATTTGCGGGGTCCCCTATTTTGAGAAACCACCATTCAAATTACAAGAACCAAACCATTATAATGAACCACATGAATAATGTAGTAATAACCACATTACTAGTAATAACCATTAGTTACAATCAAACCGTATAAGTAATAACCATTAGTAATATCCAAGTAAGATAGTAGTTAATAAGTAATAACCAGTAGTAGTAGTAGTAGTAGTAGTAGTAGTAGTAGTAGTAGATAACCAGTAGTAGTAGTAGTAGTAGTAGTAGTAGTAGTAGTAGTAGTAGTAGTAGTAGTAGCAGTAGTAGTAGTAGTAGTAGTAGTAGTGATAAGATAGTAATAGCCATGAGTAGAAAAAGATATTTGATCCAAGTCGCCGATCCCATCTGCCAGGTGGTGGAGCGTTTGGCGCAAGGCTGCAGTGCTCGTCCCCGCAAGACGGTACGGCCGCGGAAGACCTACGGTGGCAAGGCGCGGGGCACGTCTACCTGAGGCTTCACCACCGGTTATAGTAGGTATCACCCCAATAGGCGACCTAAGCTCTATGATGGTTCGGCGTTACCGCAACTTTATTGTAATGCTTGGGTTTGCACAAAATAGTAGGTATCACGCAGTAATGTAAGTGGAAAAAATAGAGGATTTAAGCTGAATTTCATAGCTGTTCCGTTGTATACCCATGCTTCCAGTTTCCACCGGCTATACCCTATACTCATTACCTACTATTGGCTGGTAACTGGAAGCATAGGGATACATGTATACACGCACAAGATCGATAGACACAAGATGTGTTTACATACCAAAAAATGCCGATGTGTACTAGATAGACAGTCCGTGGGATTCCAAGAACCATTGTTCAATGACTTTAGGCGTAAGCACCATTGTTTAAAAGGTTCATCTACCTAAAAGGGATCATTTCTTTAATGGTAATGGAATTCAAGGGCAGTGCTCCAGAGATCCAGCATAAACTGCGCCCTGCTCTGCCAGGATGAGGACAAAGAGGACAGTACCACAGGCCCTCCAGCAGCGCGGGGAACTGGAGCTGGATAACTGACGTTCCAAAATAAATAGCCATTCTCCATCAGCACCTATTGGAATTTTCGACTGCTGATTCTCTTGGTTGGAGAGGTTTAATCATATTACGATGATTTATGGCCCATATTTTGAATGCAATGAAGCAGTAGAAGGTCAGGTAAAAGGACTTTTTGACATTGCCAATGTATGTCAAATTGTGCATGAATACATATGGTGGTTTCTCAAAATGGGGTTACCCCCAAATCATCCAACACTAAGTATTTATAGAATAGACCAGCAAAATTGAGGGGTTCCACAGTTAGTAAAACCATGTAAAACCCTCATTTATTCTATTTCCAACAATTAGATCCTAGGAAAAACCTTGCAATGATGTACTGTCAGTTGAGATCATACATAACCGACATAACAGGGGAAGAATGTGAATGCAGTAAGATGTTCCTAATATTAAACTGGGAAGTGAGATCGAGAATTGTTGTCATGAGAGCTGAACAACAAAGGATTGAAGTGCAACGCTGGGAAGAGCG
>VSDK01012907.1:707276-725430 GCA_009767595.1 Symbiodinium kawagutii | reverse complement strand
TTGGGGTATCCCTATGGCTTGAGAAACCACCACTAAACCCTCATCATCAACCCACCAAGCAACATCAACCCCACCATGTTTGCAGGTACATGCGCTCAGTGATGCCTCGACTCCTGCGCAATTCGGAGGGCCAAGCCGTGAAGGAAACGCCGGAGGCCGAAACGTTTCCGGAGGTCACCAGTGGGTCCATGGCCATGATGAGCACATATGGCATAGCTGGTAGGTTTCTCCAATCATCATTTATTGATCTGGCTGGTGGTAATCATGAACAAATGATTGGTTGACGAACATTTTTTTCATCACAGGGTGGTTCAACCACCAACCAGTGATGCAATTTGGGATACCACCATTTATGGACCCCCAGTAGGTTCTGCCATGAGAGGTACCCGGCACAGCGTTGCCACCACCCTGGCCGCCACGAAGTAGCATCTTGGCGGCACATCCGGGCCGATGTGACACGTGGACCTGTCGCTTGATGCTGGTGAACTAAAAGTCACCAGCCTTCAAAGGTAAAGCAGCCAGAAATGGTGGATTTTGTACTTCGGGTCAATTTGTCAGAGAGCACTGATGTCTTTTCGATGGTTGACTGATGGTTCATGATGGTTCAGAATAGCGAATGATGATCGACATTGGTGGTTTAGGTCCCTGAATGATGGTGAATCACAGTGATGATGCTCAATGGCTGTTGATAATATGAGGTTACTGTAAACGATACAAAAATGATGGTTGGCGGCCCGATGATGATGAAGAATTGTAAAAGGTGGTGAAGAAGGTTTCATCACACGGAATATTCTAGGTTGTGATGGTCAATAGTGGTTTATCATAATGAAGAGTGGATAGGGATGGTCGCTTGTTGGTGTAAAATGATGTGCTGTATTTTCTAGTGATTGCAGGCAATGCTGAATGGTGGTTATAATGAGAATTGATGCTCAATGAGTGAGTAATGGTTATTACTGGTCTGCTTGATACTGGTGATTCACGATTGGCTGATGATTGATCATTGTTCATACCAAACCCTGCACAGGAGTTATTTGATTTCAGGGAATCGACAGGAATCAACTGCAGGTGGGCCATGGGTTCTGACATGGGGATATGAGTATGGATACCCACATTACCATGCAGGGTTCGGACATGCCACATTGGTGTGTCTCTTAAATTCCGTATTGTCAGCCATGATCATGGATATATGGCTGTGGGTCAATTGGTGAGGATCCTATCAGTGACCAAGCTGGTGTTTGTTGGGACGTTCACCTCACGCCTTTTTTGGATGATTGGTATTGATCCATGCCCATATATATTAATGAACCAGAGCTCAGCCATCAACCAGAAAAAACAGAAATCAGCCATCAGTCAGAAATCAACCATCAACTAGTAATCAGCCATTCCCATTTAGTTCCGCTGTTTAGGCTAGGCACCAGGCACAAGCACTTGACAGGGTGCCACCAAAACAAGACGGGGCCAAGATGATCGTTGCTGGTGGGACGGGACCCACGTAAGGGTTGGGAATGGATACTAGTCATAGTGTTTAGTGATGGGTCGATGATACTGTCAGTTCAATGCTGGATTGATGATACTGGAATGATTCTGATTATGGTTGATCGTGTTTCATGGCCGATAACCATCCATCATGGTTGATTAGACGCATCGTGGGTAACCATGATTGATAGTAGTGGCTACTTGGTTCATGATGGTTCATATGAGTTGTTGATGATGGGCGGTACTGTTTCTGATGCCAAAGATTTGACTAATTATTATTTATGATTCATTCACATCAGTAGGCTCCCTGCCCCCGTGAGCCCGCGTCGAGAATGAAAACCATTCATTTTAGGATTTCGCAGGAGGGTTTTTTGATGGAAGGTTCTATTTAGTAATCACCAGAGTGTCCTGTGGCAGTCAGACTGTGTGAGCGTTGGTACACAGTACCCTACCATGCTGTGATATTTTCCTTCTATCTGGGTCCCAACCTACGTTCGAATAGTGTGGATGAACATGCGTGCAGGTTTGTGTGCTTGTGCGTGCCTGGGGGCTTGTCTTAAAAAATGTACAGTACATGTGTTTTCTTCCAAATACATCGATAATGATAGAGAGATGCAATTAGGCTTTGTGATGTTTGCTTCTTCCTTGATCAACCGACATGATCCAATGGTTGTATCACACCTACATTAAAATAGTAGACGAGGCAGTTCATCAACCACCATCAGTCTAACCATAAGCCGGTGGCCGGTGGTGGTTTGCTATCAGACAGTGAACTTCTGATCTGGTTGATGTTTTTAAACATTCTGATTTTCCCTAGTAATCATTGTAATATAACAAATAGTTGGTTGACGAGCTATTTTTATCATAGGGATTGAAATCACCAAGCAGCAGTTATAGTATCAAACCAACCATTTTTGGGGGTTCAAACCACCAACCAGTGATTGACATGTCACTAGTTGATCACTGGTTGATCCCCTTGCGCTCCAGGTCAATCTGCGCACAGCAGTCTGCCCGTCGCAGCCACACATATGGCTCCGGTGCCCACGTCGGTCTCCGGCGCCGTTCCGCAAAAGCTGGCCGGCTACAGGGGAGGCCGGGCATGGTGCTGGTGGGTTGGGGGTTCTCTACTTGCGATGTGCAGCTGGGGTTAACTAACCATGGTAATAGACCCTACAAGGTAGCTTATAATCTCTATAAATATGGTTAGTTCCCAGTTACGAATCCCACTTACGAATCCCACGGATCCACGTGCGAGTGCAACAGTTTGCTTGCAAGCTGAATTTTTACCAACAAGAACACTACACTACTGTTCTCTCAATTATGGTGCCGAACTCATGATTTGGACACCTGGGTCAAGCTCAAAAGGCAAAAACGGAGATGCGTTGGGCCTTCCACTCAAACTAATGATGTAAAAATGGTGATTTTGACGCAAATCAGGGCCGTGTCAATGAGAACCGGCACATATTTGACAGGGAAGCACCAATTCAGGGCTTCAGTTGCATGGCTGATCTCTTCTACGATCGTATTTCAGGAAACTGCTCTGTTCTAACAGATGAGCTCCCAACGGTTGTCGATGTCGTCATCAGCATGACCCCACCATTTCAAAAATGTCTTTGCTACCGTGTGCTCTTGATGGATTACATGTACTATTGATGTTTTCTCACAAGCCGATTACGTTTGAAGCTGATCAATTAGGGTAGCCCTGGTGGATGACATGACTTGTGACCGTAGGGTTCACCAACTTCACCACGAGTCTCAACCGTTTGGTGGTTTCTCAAAATGGTGGTATCTCAGTTGTCATCCTTCATCGTAATCATTAGTAGTCATAAACCAACCATTCCAATCAATCAATTTTAAGAAACAATTCAACCATTATATAATAGTCATAAGCCACCCAAAGGTTTTTGTTCTTTGGTGGTTCCCAGTTAATGGCCAATAGTTACACTGTTTAGTCATAAACCATCCAGTCATGAACCAAGTTTTTTACAGTAACTATCGCTATTGGGATTTGTTTCTACGTTGTAAATGGTGATAGCTCATGGAACCAACCACTTCTCACTCCCCTCTCACCCTTTCCTCCCCCAGGCGGCATTGCCTCCATCGCATCCTCCTCGGCCGCGCGCTCCTCCGGACATCCCCTGACGGCGCTTTGGCACGGAATCAATCCAGGGTTGGACCGCGGGATCTCCCAGGTGAGAAACGGCAGAGGTTGGTTGGTTGAGGTTGGTTGGAAATCCTGGTATTTCAATGATGATTGAATCCTGATATTTCAATACCATTCAAAATAGTTTGGTTATGTCCACTGGTTCATTGAAATGAGCTGATGATTCAAAATGATTATTGAATCCTGGTATTTCTGACCCGAGATGGCTAATGATTGATGCTGGCTGGTGGTTTAAATCCTTTTTCATTTTCCCTAGTAATGATTAACAAATGGTTAAATGGTTGGTTGACGAGCATATTTTTCATGGGGGTATTTTTCATGGGGGTTGAAACCATTGGAACCCATTTGGTTGGTTGGTTGGTATTTATGACCGATGATCAAGATGGCTGGTGATTCAAATGATGATGGAATACTGGTGCCAATGCTTGGTTGGCCACAATTCTGTACGTAAGTATCAACATTTGCCACTAGATGTTGGAGCTGCATAGAAAATCATGACCCGCTGTTGGTGATTAGGGACCTTCCAAGTTTGGTAGTTGCACACCATTTGGAATGAGTGGACGTGACTCCCAAATGACCATGAATGATTTAAGATATGCAAAAAAGAATCACAGATTCAAGGTCAACAACTATCTTAAATAAAAGATCTTAAATATATCCGGTCAATATCTTAAATTTCAGCTGCCTGGAAATCAAGATTGGGATTGGGTCAATACCAAGCAGCTGAAATGGGTGAGCATCCCCGCTGCTGGACGAGTCTCTTCATTCATGTTCACCAGAGGCACGAGGGGCGTTGACCCACAGCCGTATTGAATGTAAGGTCTTCAATGGATGATTTTCCTCGAATCAGTATTTGCGTTTCATGATGGAAATATGAAATTTATCAGTTTACAAGAGGTTTTTCTCCTCAAACATATTACATAAATTCATACTGAATTAACATGTATGAAATTACCATCTATATATTTACATTGATATTAATCATTGGACTCACTGACATGACGGGGCAGGCAATGGGTCACGACTTTGCATTTAATTAGATAATCTTTTGTGCTAGCAGCTGCAGCTTAGAGCTTCTGTGCCGTCCCCAAAAAAATTGGACTTACCACCATGTTTGGTACCTCCATGACTCCACTTCTTGATTGTTTCTCCTAGGGGTCCTTGTTGACTTGATCCCGGGTCTGCAATATATATTTGAGCTCCCATGAATATCAACCACGTAAGCCCCACGATGTCCAGCATTCACCTGACCTGGCCACGATGTTTGGACGACGATCAACCCCCAGGCTGCCGAAGAACCGACGCCACGGGGCGATGTGCAGGCGCTCTGTGCGCCGGTAAGGGGGGGCGGTCAAGTGGTGGTCCGAGATATGGCGAGCTGGGAGATATGGCGAGCTGAGTCAAGCCACCGACCAACCCAAAGTGGTGAAGATCTCAACAGCTGAGTGTGGGGTCGTCTCTGGGCACAGGCTGAGGTAACAGGGGCCCTTGACCCTGGAGGAAAACAACATCCCAAAACAACCAACAAGGAAGACATCTCAACATAGTGAAGTGCCATTTATTGTTGGTGTACTATGCTGGGCTATGCTGGGCTTAGTGGTGCTACATTGCAAAAAGGCGATCACCAAACTTTCGGAATAGGACAACAGGTCACCAAGGCCAGTTTCAATGGCTGACTGCAGACGGCAACCAACGTCCCACGTCCGGGGCAAGACCGAACTCTGTTTAGCATGGGGCTTCACCCACAAACTCTATGACCACTTATTGATGGATCCTCCCAGCACACGTTCAAGGCATCAGCTCCCAGCCAGAGCCCATCATTGGCAACCAATGCAACCAGTCAGGACAGCCGACTCATCAGCACAGAGACTGGTAAAGATCCTCCCAAAAGGCCCCAAAGGTGGTTTCCTTTCGCATCGAAGTCCTTGTTCTAAGTCAGCAACCAGTTGCTGGTTGTGAAATACGTCAAGTTTTCTTGATGCAGCCATCGATCGAGAACACATTTTATTCCTTTCTATCCGGGGGTGGCATGCCATTTATAGAAAAACCCATGGAAAAGCCATGGAAAGACCCTGGGAAAATCCATGGATCTACATGTGCCAGTGTTGATCGTAACCCTTGAGTCATGGTTGGTCACTGTTGGTCACCAGTGCCTACTGAGGATGCCCTTGCAGGGGCCATCATGGAAGGTTGCGCCGTGGAACTTCGTGATCGTGACCTGGTAGCAAGTCGGCGCTGAAAACTCAAAGAATGTTAGGTCCTATCATGAACCATGGTTTTCCCATGTTTTCCCTATCATTGGTAGGTTATTACCTCATTATTGGTTGGTTAATATTGACCAGTAGCCAATTATATAGGTGCAAGTGGTTGAACAACAGATTTTTGAGCTGCAAGTAGTTGTTTGATGATTTTTAGATGTAAGACAACAGAATAGACACATAACAATCTGAATTATCAATGATAGTCATTCATGATCGTTCGTGATGATCATGTATAATCATGATCAATGACCATTGATGCATTTCTTCGTGCAGATGTTCGCAATTGACATAAAGCAAATCCGCACAGAAACAATCATAGAGCGAAAACAAATCAATGACATGTTTATTTCGGGAATTCGATGGAATTTCGATCAGATGATGGTGAACGGATTAACCATCTACCTGCTGGTGGCCAATGAATGGTTGAATCGTCAAGCCGCCCGTGGTATAACCAACTACCAGCTAAATTGTATCCTTTTCCAAACGCCTTCTTTCGTAACATGGTATGTCGTTGCAACGGAGAAGGCGCAGTGGAGGCTCCAGCGATCGCTGCTGTATCAACCCAGCACCAGTCGCCAGCGCTGATTTTTCATCAATGCACTGTCACTGGGAAGCTCTCAAGAGCCTCTCCAATGATTTCTGCGGGTGGCCAGCATACCGTGATTTTCCAAAGGAATGGCTTTGTTGCTTGCCCAGCGATTGTGGACAATGTGACACTCCACCTTTGCCGGTGTGACATACGCCCAGGTTTCTGCACGTGGCTTGGATATGATACCTTCTCCGAAGTGATGGCTTTGCTAGTGCCTCCGGAATCGACGAACAGTAAAATTCCATTTTTGCTACCCTGGATGGAGTGCTTTGGCTTTGGGTATCCAATGCTGTGATGGCAGGAAAACCGGAGCGCATCCTCTTTCACTTTAGGATGCCTTCCTGTAGAAGCTCTAGGCTCCATGCGATGACGACAAAGATAGCTACTTTGGTGCAGGTATCTACGCTACAACGAAGGCGCCCCACAAGTGGAACTCGAAAACAAATGTTCTAGTCAATGCTTGCTATCAATCTCCAATAGCATCGTTGAGGGATGTTGAGGGCAGTATTCTTCCTCAAATCTTCTCTCCACACTGCTAGTGGAGATTCTGACAAGGACCAGTTCAATGACCAAGCAGGTTGCTGCATCCCGCCGATTGTGCTCACGATCAGCGGGATGCAGCAGCCGAAGAGCAGAAAGAGGCTGAAAGGCTGCGATTGTTCTGGCGAGAGGCAGCGTCTTTTGTGCAATGCTTGGTTGGTTTCAATCTACGAGGAATCTCGCGGCGAGAATATTGAAGTGAAAGACGCACAGCAACCATCTGCCGAGATTTTGCAATTTAGTTTTTGGCACGAAGGAGGTACAATAGTTCTAAGGTGTGTCCGGGATGAATGGGGACATAGTGGTGCGCTTGAGGACTAATTAGTGGATCCCACCTTGCGGTAGATGCTCTTCTGCAACTCACTCGCAAGCAGAAGGCTTGTTGGGAGCAGCATCGTGAGGTCTTGCCCGATGGGCTGCTGTTAGACGCAGTTTGCTCTGCAGATTCATCGTGCTTGCGACCGTGCATTTGGAACAAGCTGTGAGGAAAATGCCATCGCAACTGACGAACTGTTCACGACTGGCCCGAGGGTTAACTCTCCAGATTTTGGGCTGATTCTCAACCGAATGATGGGGTGATTCTCCCACCATTAAGCTAGTTTATGGCCCAGCCTTCACTTATTGCGATCCCAGCTACCGCCAGAGATGCCCAAACTATGGTGTGATGTTGCAGCTCCCGGAGATGTGAAATACTGATCGGTTACAGTAGTAGATGATTTGATTGCTACCTTTATACCTGATGATTTTTTGCCCTTCTGATGTTTGAGTCAGACCTCCAGGCCCTTGTAAATTGGGTTTTCCACATTTGTAATATCTCCCCCTGGCCCCCAGCTCACCATCATTTTAATCGGTTACAACCCATATTCGGGAGGCTAAAAACCGATCCTTTTTAGCGGCGATGGCATGTCTTTGCCGGGCACTTGAGCCACCAGCTGCTTCCGCCCAGAAACGGGACTGCCATCAACCTCGACCTCAGGCCCCGCTTGCTGCGACAAGGATTGGTTGCTCAAGAATTGCTTGTGAAGTTGTGAGAGGTTCACGGAGAAATGTTGATCACAGAGGTTTTTAGTGCTTCCTAAGGGTTGTAACCGTAGATTCCATGGGTTGATAGGGTTAATAGCGGTTTACAAGGGTTATAATCATAGATTCCATCAAGGTTGACAAGCTTAATATGGTTTCTAAGCACTACAACCACTGTAATTTGGGGATGATAACTAACAATAATGGTTAATTCCATATAGGTTTATTTGTGTGTGGGGGGTACCATTTTAATGCGAAACCAAGGCGAACTTGGGGGAACCCCCTATCAATCAACTAGGGATTGCTTTGATCCAGGGTTGGCATGAATATGGTTTAATGGGTAAAGTCTAAGTGTGAGTTCTAAGATTTGAGTCTCTTTGATGCTAGTGGTAAATGATTTACTCGTTGTACAGTGTGTAATGGTTACTGATCGCCAAAGATGGCGAGCCCAACTGGACAGTGATAGCTGAACGATTCTTTTGCAAAGCCAAGCCGACCATCACAGATAGAGCAACTGGGATGTTTGTGCTGACCCTTTGGAGATCAGCCCGGTGGTGGGCACTCATTCGACATGGTGCTGAATCACAGTTGGGTAACCCCATCCTTTCTCTCTGAGAGTACACTCGGTCCCTTGTTTTTCTGATTCTCTGAGCTAGAATTTTTGGCCCAATTTATCCGCAGTGGTTTATGTAGCCTTTTGAACGACCCCAAAATGCACAGATTTCTACTTCTCAATCCGGGTTTCTGTGCGAAATGGTTTTTCATACCAAGCAACATGAAGCATCATGAGTCATGAATATCTACCTTTAATCGCAATAAAGCAATGATCAACCAGCAGAAATGATCAAACTACATCCCTCAGGCAACATACCAATATATGGCTGATTCTCAAGTCATAGGGATAGCCCTAAATCATCTATAGAAACCATTGCCAGGTCATAAACCAAACATAACTTTAGGCTTTCCTATGGCTTGAAAACCCCCAACATAGGGGTCCACCACAGGCATTCCACCCCCCTGAGATCCACCGGCGTTTCGCCAGGCCGACCCCGTGTGACTCCAGGTGCAAAGGCACCTGCGGCCCGGGCACCGAGATGGGCGTCCAGGGTTCGGCTGCGGCGGAGTTGTAGTGCTTGCAAGTTGATTAGTTCGGAACAGTCAGTGCTTAATGATCCATGACTAGTGGTTAATGATGGTTGATGACTAGTGGTTGAATGTTGTTGATTGGTTTGGAGAAAGTTGCAGTTGACATAACCAATCAACTTGGAGTTTGAAGTGATACTTGCAGTTGGTTAGGTTCATTCACAATTGCTTGCAAGTATCAAGGGGGTATTTTGAAAAAACACCTGTTGATTTGGCTAATGACTAGTGGTTTGTGATTGTGAGTAGACGAATGGTAATGATTCATGATTGATTAATCTAGCTATTACTGGCAAATGCAACTTGATTGTCAGTACTTCCAACCTAACAACCAATCAACTGACAATCATTCACCAATCAACTGACAATCATTCACCAATCAACTATTGAAGAATTGTGAATGATCGTCAGAAGTGGTTGATTATGCATGGCTTCATGTATTGTTTTTTGTTGGGTCTTTTGGCATGTTTTGTTTTCGGGTTTTTGCAAACCTGAGGGATGGCATTTGCACTTTCCTTCACCATGAGATCGTGTCGTGAGAGGCGGATTTCAGTCTCTTGGGTATTCAGGGGTCATGAAGAACGGTTCAGAATCCTTAATTATTCTACATCATTGCTCACCACTACTGATCATTATCAACCAATGTTGACCGTGATTACGCGTAGTGAATAGTGATTAATTAATCATGACCAGCCACTTTTTAGCAATTGTGATTCAACACCGTCATCAAACACGATCTACTCTGAATGAATCATTACTACTATATCAATGACTATTGTCAACAATTATTACTCCTTACTACTACTTCCATTGTTGTTCTCGTGAACCACAACTAATTCCATTATTCTCATTAAGCGTTGCTTATTAATATGAAGCATTTTATTTCAATGGTCAATGAATGGGTGTAACTAATCATCGTTTTCCCAATGAAATTGTTGGTGAACTTATCCCCCATGAAATTGTTTAACTGCTTGACTCAGCTCGCCATGAAATTGGTTGGTGAATGTTGACCCATCGCTCGCCATATGGCAATGGTCAAAACCCTGTACCCCTGGTTCCCCCATCATTTACCATTGTTTCCCTATGAACTTGTTGGTGATTATTCCCCATTTGTTGGTTGATTTATATTGACCCATATCCATATATAGCTGGTATATCCCCTATAGTTTCTAGTTATCATCCCCTATTATTAACCATTATAACCAGCCATTGGTTGGTTAATATTAACCCATACCCATAGCCATCTGTGTAACGGTGACCTGGTCGGATGGAGCGAAGCTCCAGCGGCCTTGCGGAGTCCGTGACCCGAGTCGCGGTGAGGCTCGATTGAAGCAACAGCTCCAGCAGCTTATCTCGTCTCGTCCCATCGTGGTGCCCAAGGTGCCGGGCCCTGCCGGGCCCTGCCCTGGGGTCGGTGGGAGTGATCAAGGGTGGATGGTGGGTGGATGATGCTTTGTTCATGGTAAGTTGGTGGTTTTGAACAGTTTTTTCCCCAAAGATGTGATTATTGACAATGGTTGGTGGACTAATCTTTTTCAGAGGGGTTGAAAGCACCAACCAAGGTAAGTTGGTGGTTAGTTGCTGCTATTTGATGGGGCAATGGTGATTAGTTGTTGGTCAATGGTGCTTGTTTGATGGTTATTGAATGGTTAAGTGCATGGTTCGGCTAACAAAGGGTGAATATGGTGAATGGTGTCGAATTGACCCTTAAATAGGGCTTAATAAATGTTACTGAGCCGGTGACTAATTGATGGTCAACGGATGTCAATGGTGGTCAATTGATCGTTAGTCAGTGTTTATAGTTGCTTGCTGATTAATGGTTGATTTTATGCACCAACCAAAACCGGCCACGATGATCATTGACAGTCAATACTTGTCGGTCGGAACGGTAGGGGATCACAGGAAGCCATCATACAGATGATAAGGGGTGTGCCCCCAACGGTTCCCAAAGCTACAGCAGTGAAGTGGAGCCGACCAAGACACGTAGCCTAAGCCATGAGTATAACGTATCCATAGACACATTCCAAAATGGACACCGGTTCACATCCGCAACCTGCTTGGTCATGGCTTCATCCATGCTCTCAGTGATTATTCTATTCACGATGCCATTTTTCTCAAAAAAATGATGCCCGCCTGGTTTCATTGGCGAGCAAAGTGCTCTTGGTGGCCAGTTGGAAGTGATGTTGATGTTGCGAATCAAGCACAATTTGATCACTACCAACAAAGCCATGCATTGGAATTGCTTCCGTTGGCAGGACGTGATCAACTACGTCCATGAAAGTATCCAACTACGTATATGCACAGATCAAGAAAAGAGACTGTTTTTCAAAATGCGTGTTTATGCAAGTTGCGCTGGTCTCCAAATTTCTGCTGTTCATCAGGCATTCAATTGGGCAGTCTCAAGAAGGGAAAGGTTGATTGGTGTTCGGAGGGGTATATTGAAAACGAAAACCCTTTTAGACCCATTAGTGTATGTGTATGTGTGTGTGGGGATCCCCTGCACCAACCATATGGGTGTTTTCATATGTCCATGGCACCTCCAAATTCAAATTAATGGCTTCAGAAATTGCTACTTGGGGATTTTTATGGGCTAGTCCAATGCAGATACGCTGAAGGTCACCATCCATAGTTGTTATGTTAGCTATGTTCCCTAAGATTGTGTTGATCAACTACCATCACCATGGACATGACACAGACGCCTTCTTTTATGCACAGCCCTATAAGTGCTGTTATGTTTTTCCCATCATTGATCACTGGTCAACCCTGTTCAACTCTTGAGCAATGGTTGAACCGTTGATCATAAGCCAACAAGTTTCAAGAAGTATTGACCTCAATTTAGTATTCAAATGATGCTATCATATCATAATCATAGTTAATGAGTTAATGAACCAATCATGTATGACTAACCAACGTATGCGGGGTCCTAAAAATAGGGGACCCTCAAAATGGATGGTATATTATTAAACATGAATAATGGTGGATGATTTGAAGGGTGCACCCATCTTGAGACACACGCATATGCCATCATTGCCTTCTAGCCACTATGAAGCATGACTGACATGACTGACACGGCCACTCACAGCCAGGTGGGCCGCAATGCACCTGAACCTATCCTAGGTGGGGCCATGCAGGGCGTCATGCACCGTGGTGCTACTCTGAAGCAATTCCAGAGATGATGGCTCCTACTAGGTGGTGACCAGAAAGGGATGGTTTGATCAGTTTGATCCATCCTTTTCCGCTAGTTGGCAGTTTTAAACATGTCTCCCCCAAATGACTTTGGGATGGTTGACTCATATTTTGCAGAGGGGTGGTTCAACCACTAGCTAGAAACGTTTGGGTGGGAAGGTCCACCATCACCTGGAGTGAAGCACCACTTTTCGGTGCTCCACTGTAGCCTTGAACAGTGTCAACCCCTTGGATTCCCTTGGGCGTTCCTGGCAGGCTGCGGCCTCATTGGCTCAGCAGTGAAAGTGGACCCGAAGAACGGTTCCAGGAGCTGCAGTTGGGAGTCGGATCACAGGTGGCTGAGGCCCCGACCGTGGCCTTCGCCACAAGCACAGGGATGTCCCAAGGTGAGCAGCAGATTGGTGTCCCAAGTAGTTTTGACGTGCGGATTGTTTCCTCCAGAAGCGGGCCCGAAATCATCATATGGGTGTTTCTCAAAATAGGGGTACCCTCCAAATAATCTAGTTTATGAACCTTTTACAGCAGTAAACCAACCATT
Source organism: Symbiodinium kawagutii (assembly GCA_009767595.1). Classification (NCBI taxonomy): domain Eukaryota; class Dinophyceae; order Suessiales; family Symbiodiniaceae; genus Symbiodinium; species Symbiodinium kawagutii. The sequence goes on along the minus strand of VSDK01012907.1, from coordinate 712,516 downwards.
TTTTGGGGTCCTCCATTTTGAGACAGCCCCCATATGATTCAGTGTTATGTTCAGAAACATGTACGGCTCAGAATTGCAAGAGGTTTGTGCTCAAATGATTCCACGATACTGCAACAAGTTGAGATCCATATTAATCAACAAGTTGCGTCGCCCTTGCTTGACCACTAAATAGCTGGTGATTTTCCTTCCGGACGTATTGTTGTGAAATACCATTCTGAAGCATTCTCAAAGCATCGTGAAGTTTGACTAAGCATCATGAGGGATGTCCCCGATGAAACCAGCAAGGATCTATCCCCATGTATCCCCCATCATCAAGTACCAACCCACATCAAAGTTTCAGTTCCACAGCGCATCAGGACACACTGACGTGGCTGAACTCTGAAGGAGTTAGCAGCCAGGCAGTTGCAATTGGTTGGTGGTTTCAATGCCAGCTGCTGTAAAGCTACTGCTGTTGGTGGTAGCTTGGTCGAACTAGCTGACTAGCTGCTGTTGCAGTGAAAGCAGAGGGAGGTCAGGGCTGGTACTCACGACAATCTGCTACTTGAGGGGAGTAGTTTTTAGTCACTAGGTATTGGCGCTTAAGTGGATTCAGTGAGGTAGTACTCAAGGACTTATTCTGAAGCTATAAAAATGTGTGAAGAGTAGTCTGCACATCAGCCCCGGAGCCAAGTTCTAGTAGCAGCGTTGTATGTTTTCCTGCACGTATCTGTGGTCTTCATAGGTCCCAGTGGGCAGCCCATCATCACATACTGCCGCTCTTCGATTGTGGAGGGCTGTACTTGCACGTCATCGTGCAAGGTCACAAGGTGATGGAGATACCAGCCTTGCCATCATCCAAAAATCCTTTGGGTTGATAGCACACAATGATGGTTGGTTGCTGTGTCAGAGTGGGGTCCTGAAGAAATCAGTGTTGATTAGTGGTTCGGTTCATTTCTTCAAAGGCTTTGGATATGGCACTTGGAGAAACGACAAGGGGATGCCAAATGTCATGCCTACAGCCGCGATCTGTTCAGAACATTCTGGCAATGGGCGGTGGATAAGTCCTTGGTTTAACAAGTGGATGACAGGGGAGGGGCCATTCCCACTAGTCCCAAGGCCCAAGGACCTAATAGATGGTGAATTTCACATCCCCACTGTTGGGCTAGTGACTGGTCATAGCAAGATGGGATGTCAACAACTGGGCTACTGGGCTACTGGGCTACTGGGCACCTTGATCCAAAGACACCATACGTGCACTTCTAGGGGGACTGACATCAGTAATACCAACCTCCGAGCATTGAGCATTTTTGATCCAAAGCCAATCGCAAATCATGAATGGCCAGAATCGACTGCATGTTGGAACCACTGACCAATTTTTCGGCAGAATGTGTTGAAAGAGAAGAATCATGCGAGAAAAGCATCAGATATGTCAACTTCATCACAGATGTTTCTTCTTTGGTGTTCTTTGTAAATACGCACATTTCATGGTCAGATCCGTCATTCCCACTGGTATACGTATCAATATGTATCAACGCATGGTATATTTACATATTTGTGATGTTGCTCGCGTCCAGGTCTGTCTTTGTGTCTCTTTTGCAACTGTTGTGTCATGCTATCAGCGAGATTGATGGTGTTGGCCGTAAACCCATGATTGTGCTATGTACGTACCCGCTACTGTTTGCAAGATATGAATATTATGTTACTTGTATGGTTATGACACATATGGTTTATTGACTCAATGTTACTCTTATTATTTTAATGGAATTATGACACATGTGGTGTTCACTTGTGTTTTGTCATGGCCTGGTATGCACACTGCGGTTGGCAGCATAGGTCGGCTGCAGATTCAGATGAACAGCGAAAACACGCGTGGGCACACCCATAGCTCATAGCACTGGATGCTTTTACATGTATCAAGTGAGAATATACAACTATTGATACATCCATTTTGCCTGTTTTTTTTTTCTCATGTGCATGAAAATTTCCATATGTGAAGTCATGCATCTTGCAATACTTTACATACACCGTAAAAGCACACATGCTAATGTGTACATTCGTTGCTACACATCCAAGTTTGGTAACACAGATGGGTTTTGGATGACCATCCTCTTTGAAGGTAAAAATGCCTTTTGAGCCGCGTGTTTGTACACGCTACATTGATATCCATGGTAAATCATCCATCATGAAGCATTGGCATATCCTAATATTAAGTATACAGTCAACAACCATTCTCCAGTCTATGAATTATTAGTTCACCATCATGAATCATGATAGAACTATATAACCATTGACTAACTGTTCATGAACCATCGGCAACCATAAACCATTAGGAAGCATATTATAAAATTGCCTGAAAATTAACTTTGAATTCACCATTATCAACCAATCATCAATCACTGACCAACCGCAAACCATTGGCCAACCAAAAATCAACCATTAATCAACCAGTCGAGTCGTACTTCTGGATATTTGGACGTGTTTGTTCGGGATTAGCAAATCACTATGGAATCAGCCATTAGTCAGCCATTAATCAGCCATCAACCAACCAATGATCAACCAATGACCAACCATTCACCAACCATTAACCAACCATTGATCAACCATTAATCAGCAATTAACCAACCAATAACCAACCATCAATCAGCCATTAACCAACCATTAACCAACCATTGATAAACCGTTAATCAGCAACTAATCAGCAAATTAACCAACCAATAACCAACCATTAATCAGCCATTAACCAACCATTAACCAAGCATTGATCAACCATTCATCAGCAATTAACCAACCATTAACTAACCATTACCAACCATGGATCAACCATTAACCAACCATTAGCCAACCATTGATCGACCATTCATCAACCATGGATCAACCATTCGCCAACCACTTCTCTTGCCGAAATTCACCTGTCGCCCCGCGCCCACCTGCCGCGTTATGCCCGGCCGCGAGAGATGAGCCGACCGTGAGGGACTTGCGCTCGCTGACAGCTCGTCGTCGAAGTCGAACACTTTTTTCGCGGTTTTGGACCATCCCCCAACAGTAAAATGGGTAGTGCTTATAATAGTTGACTGGTTGAATGGTTGGTAATGGTTTGAAGTCAGTGTGAATAATAGTTGACTGGTGACAATAGTTGAATGGTCTGAATGGTGGATGGTGATAGCCAGGTTTACAGTTCGAAGAGTGGTTTGAAGAGTTGAATGGTTTGAATGGTTGATGGCTATAGCCAGGATTCCAACAATACATATGGGTTTGTCCAATAATGGTTTGCCCGAATGCAGTGCCCCTTTCAATAATGGTCATTCTTGGTTGGTTAAGAAGTACCACCATGTATGGACAAACCCAAATGTTGAATGTGGGGGATGTTCCATTTGCTCCAGGACGGTTTTGGTTGTTGATAATAGTATCAGATACAAACGATGTTTGATGTGTGCTATTGGCTATGGGTCAATACCCTGTATCCCTTGTGAACATCCAGTAAATGACCTGAACAAAGTCTAACTCTGGGGATGTTCACCAGGCGGCGCCATGCCTGGGCTCGACCTTGCTGGCACCTCTTGGGATGTGAACTTCCCCATGGCGTACTTGGATGGTTACAAACACTAGGCTGCCATCAAATTGGGTACAACCATCATTGCCATAAAATTGGGTTTCTTGATAGCTGGGGATATACAAGACTTTTCTATTAACTGAATGTTCCAACCACCAATAGCTGCATGGTACCCCCCTTTCTCATCCTTGTTTTAATCATTTACAGTAATAACCAACCGTTTTCGGGGTACCCCATTTTGGGAAACCACGATATCACAGTAAACTAGGTCACTTGTTCGATTTGATTCAGAGATCATTGGCATCAGTCACATGTTGCTGTGAAAACGCGAATCCCTGGGTCTTGTCGCGGTTCTCACGCAAAAGAGGACGCGAAATGAGGAGCACGGGGCCAGAGCAGTACATTCTATTGTGACAGATTGGTTCAGAAACCATTTTCACCAGCCTTTTTTGTCCGTGATAACTAGTTTTTTTGCATGGTAACCAAAAGACACAACATTGTTTCGTCCGCGAATCTTAGCTATAGTAGTTATAAACCAATTTATCTCGTTCAGGGTACTGCTCTGCACAATTCATCATTTTCAGTTTTCGAAGGCTGCCCGCAGAAAGCGTGTGGTGCCACTGTATCCCTCTGGGATGGCAGAAAAGATTAAGGTGAGAAGCAATGGTACATTCACTGGGGCCTTGGTTCATGGGAAACACTGGAAACCCTTGTGGTTTCATAATCCTCAATGATTGCAAAGTAGATTTTCACACCATTTCTGGGATGCAGTATGCGATCAAGAAATGTTGATAGACGTTGATAGTGGGTCATGCTTGGTGGTCAGTAGGGGAGGATCACCAGTGGGACTTTCAGGGACATGTCACTGGGTATTCCCATCGTTGCATAGAAAGGGGAGTTGCATCTCTATCGATGGTGGATGACCCCCAAGGTAATCAGTCTTCACCTTGAAGGTCAGCCCTTTGGATGATTAAAATGGAAGATACTAGCTTTTTCTAGACAATTCTGGAAATGAACTTTCACTGCTGCTGCTGCTGCTGCTTTTGGTTCTGGTTCTGGTTCTGCTGCTGCTGCTTTTGGTTCTGGTTCGGCTGCTACTGCTGCTGCTTTTGGTTCTGGTTCTGGCTCTGCTGCTGCTGCCACGGCCGCTGCTTTGTTTTTTTTTCCCGGCTCTAACCCTGAAGGCCCGGTGCCCATGGTCACCAAGTAATGGTTTTCAAACCTCGTTTGGACCTCGTTTACATTGCCTATCTTTCCCGAAAACATTTCTGCAGCAGAAGTTGCTGGTAGAAGTTGCTGGTGCTGCTTCTACTGCTCCTGGTTCCGCTGCTGCTGGTTCCGCTGCTGCTGGTCCTGCTGCTGTTATTTCTGCTGCTGGTTCTTCTGCTGGTTATTTTAGTACTGCTGGTTCTGCTGATAATTTTATTTTTACTAATATTATTAAATTATTAAAAAATTATAAAATATAAATATATTATATTTATAAATATAATTTTACCCTAATAATACCTTAATTTTATATATTATATATTAAATTTATTTTATTTTTTATTTTAAATATTATAAATATTTATATTTATAATAAATTTATTTTATTTTATATTTTAAATTTTATAAAAATAAATATTATATATATAATATAAAATATAAATATTAAATTAATTAAAAATTATTTAATAAAATATAAATTTTTTAAATAAAAAAATATTAA
>VSDK01012907.1:663068-674859 GCA_009767595.1 Symbiodinium kawagutii | reverse complement strand
CAGGCTTCAACAAGCCAAGTCAAGAGTCAAGAATTGGGTTAATATGATGGATGATAATTGGATATGATAGGCTATTATGATAATTGGGTTATTGGATAATAAGAATCTAATCATGGATGAGAATTGGATATGATAATTGGATCTATCTTCATTCTTGATTGTGGACTATAATGGTAGCCTATATTGGGGATGAGAACTGGCTACTGTTATGATAGCACATAGATCATTATGTATCACCATTGGGATAATATATGCACAGCAAAATAATCAACATAGATATATTTTATGACAGTTTGACAGTAGATCATAATATTATATCACTAGATTGGGATATTGTATCCAACATATCTCCCAACATTGATATATTGATACGAGGGATGTGTTGGGATAATATCCAACTATGCTGATCATCATGGAATTATTTCAGAAGCCAAGAACATCTGACAGGGGAAGATTCCCCAACTGCCATCAGGCACACAGCTTCTCAGGTTAACACAATTGCCATCCACACAAGAGCCAAGAATGTCACGATACAATAGGCCCCAAATCTGTTTTGTTTCAAAGTCCCTGATTTAGCTTGCTCCGCAAAAAAGGGTCGAGCAGCCAACTCGCGTATCTGAAATCAGACCAGCAACGCTGTAGACCAAAGGGTTGGTGGGCACCCGTTGCCGCCGTATCAAGCTGAAGATCTCCAGGCAGTCCATCCAATGCCCCAGCTTCTCACACAAACACATCGCCTGGTCATTGGTTACCCCCAATGCGTCCAATCATGTGTCTGTAGCACGCCCATTCTGTAGCTGTGTGCATTTTGCACGGGTCAAAATGCAATGTTTGAATTAATTTAAATGTGTTTAGAACCTATGCAAGGGAATAAGCATTCCAACGGTTGCAATCATGCAGCAAATCAGCCAAAAACTGCTTCCTAAATACGCCGAGAAGTGGCTGACACGCAGGTCACCACGTTGCCCAGCAATGTCAACGTGTGAGGCCAAACAGCCGCTTTTTCGCAAGCACTCATGAGGCCGCTTGAAGTGAACTCATCGGTGTGGAGACCTTTCTGGCCTTGGAATTGTCGGGAAGTAATGTGAACCCCAGGCTCAATGAACCAGTTTGATAGGAAAACAGTTGGCTTTTAGGGGATGCCTCCTGTTTTATAATCATCTAGGCGTTGAATAATCCAGGGTTGGCATTACTCGGCATCCGGAACTTCTGGCCCAACCGATACACTCCGTACTTCCAGCAGGGAAAAATGTCAATGGCCTGCCCAATGCAAAAATTGTTGCTTGCTCATCTTTCCTTCCTTAAATGCTGCTTCAAGTTGATTGAGGCTGAATACATCCCACTCTATATGATCAATGATGGCTAATAACCAGCAATACTGAGGACATAAAAAGGATAACCATCAAATGTAAGGCAGGCTTTCAAAAAATCAGATCCGGGCGGCTCATTGCAGCGGCCGCGTGGGCTGCTTGACTCCAACGACTGGCATCGGCACAGGCATCCAGCAGCGTGTTGAAGGTCACCCGGTCCACCTGCTGGTGGTTCTTGAGCGCAGCAGTCAGCGTCGCAGCTGCAGCTCGCCACGTTCTGCTGGCCATCAAGCCATTGGTGCATACCTGGCGATGCGAAGATCCGCTCGAAACAGGAGGAACAAGATGGAAACAACGACACGACAGCATTCTCAAGACTGTTAGCAACAGCAGCAGCAAGAACAAGCTCAACACCTCCATCAAGAACAGCAGGAGCAACAACTGCAACGACAAGAAAACTAGGAAGAATCAACCAAATGAACAAGTCCTCAGGTCACACAGCAACCAACTATTCCTCATGCAGGAAAAACATACCTAGAAATGTGCTTGGTACGGCCTAGCCACTACACTAAAAAATTGATAAAATAAATATCGACATACATATCGACCTGTACCCTGCTATACTAGCAAAATGGAGTATATAAACAAAAAATATCGACCTGTACCCTGCTACACTCGAAAAATTGACTAAACTTACCAACCAAATACCAGATTCGCTGGTACTGCTCCACTTCGCATCTCCTGGTTGAGCTGCACAGCCCGTGGCCAATGCTGCTGGCCACCCAGGGCCCCATAGGTGATGACGTCCGGTTGGGCCATGGCAACTGCGAAGCGTTCGAACAGCTGCTGCGACCACCGCCACGGCTTCGCTTCGCCGGCTTCGCTGGAGAGTGCACTGATGGCAGTGTTCAAGCTCACGCAGTTCACCTGAAGCCCCAGATTTTGTTACCCACTGGTTTTTATAGTGTATTGATCTATATCATTCACCAGCTCCCATGATTTTGTGAACTTTCACCTATTTCACCTGTTTCGCCCGTTTCTGAAGCCTGCATCCTTAGAACTACCCTGTCATTCTTTTCGCAGCACCCACTGCGACTTTCTGTTGCCCCAAGTTCTTTGGAAAACAGGGGAGGTGCCAACAAAATACAGGCTCACTAGGAGAAACAAATGCTGCCATCCCGAAAGATTCCAGAGACGTGGCAACAGGAAATGCCACAGGTTGGCTTACAGTCTTGACCGATGAGCGCAGTCAAGCAACCAATTTGGGATTCTGGCGTGTTTCGGCAACCGAGCACAAAGTGGATAACATACGTTCCTAGCAATTTGGCTTTCCAGCATTGCAACTATCATCATCATCATCATCATCATCATCATCATCATCATCATCATCATCATCACAAGCAGCACATAGCAGCACATAGCAGCACCATCACCACCATCCTCCTCCTAACCCCACCTGAAGTCCATCTGAGGCCTCCCTCTGCAAGAAGTTCAATGCAGTAGCCCAGGGCTGCACTGAGATCAACGTATTGTACGTGACCACGTCCGGTTGCAGTGCTGCAGCCAGCAGGTGGGGTAAATATCTCAAGGCAAGTCTCCAACTGACAGATCTGCACACCTTGGTGCAAGTGCTGCACGCACAAAATTGGTGCATGTATGGCACACCTGCCTAGTGTGCATGTAACACACCGGAATGGATTTCAACATGTTACAACCGGTTAAAACTGAATTAGGGCAATGGAACAGCGTGCACTGTACACACAAATGTGCAGAAAGATCTTTACGCTTGCATCTTCGTTATATCTACCTATATCGCAATATATAGATCATACAATATTATGCATGCTTTTATGACACATCCTTTGAACACAAAAGGCCGGACTGGAAGAAAATGTCTGGCCTTCTATCTGTGAGTTGGGACTATATGCTGATGCCACCTCGGGTTAAGCTGGGAAAAGTGATGAAAAGTGTTTCTGAAAAGGACTGAGCCACACTGATGACGTTGTTGTAGGACCTGATTGTTGGTTTCAGATCCTCTCTGGTTTTGAAGTGATGCACTGCCCTTTGCCACCCCTGGCCAGCGGAGACAATGATTGTATTGAACATGATCACATCTCCTCGCTGACAGAAAGCTCAATGAAACCCAAGGTGTCTGCAGTTGAACTCAATCCATTTCCCAAAGGTTAAACCCTGTTGGCACCAGAAAGGCGTACTTATAAATCTCTCGCTTTGTTCATACTAATCTCAAGGTTGGGGGGCCATAATATTCATCACAAATCTCGTGGAGAAGGCCTTTCCAGTAATTAATGATGATCATCCTCAAGAGCATGAAACAAACGCATTTCTTGGTCATGCGTTGGGAGTGCCCTTGGCGTGGGTCATGATTGCTTTTGATCTTTGGTCTGTTCAATCCGACTGCCTTGCTCCCATTGATTGATGGTCTGGGTTTCTACCACTCGTCTGAGTTTGCGGTTGGTGTCCTTGCTCTGAGTTGGAGGATTTTGCAAAGAGAAGAGCAGGTCTGTAGTGCCCGGCCGTTCCCGAAACCAACATAAACATCACAAACCAACCAACACACCTTAGCTTCGATGGCAGGCCCCAACCACTACCTGACACTTCCATATCCCCATGAGCGGCTATATGCTACTCCCAAGTGATCACCCAACAGCATCCCACCCACCAGCCCACCCAGCCCACCACATCCAACCCCTGTGCCCGGCACTCCTCGCAGTTCCGTAGCTTCAAAACGCTTCAAGACCTCTGCCGCACTCCTCCAACTGCAGGCACTCAGAGCTGCCGAGAAGATCACCTGGCAGTTCTGAACCATGTTGACCAAGTCTTATATGCTACAAGTGCTTCAAAACAGCCACAAGTTGGTGAGCCAGTTTTTTTCCATTGGCAAGAGTTGCTTTGAAATGGCCAAATGGTTGGCCAAGAGTTGGTTAACCACAGCCAGATCGTAGCCAAATGATGCTGAAAGATAACAATCGAGTAGTTGTTACTAATGTTTGCTAACATTCTTGAACAACAGTTTGCGATAGCCAGGTAGTGCAGGTAGTGCATGAGCAATTTTTAACAAGCTGGCGATCATGAATGATTCTGAACCCACAGCTGGTCACCATTGCTCCGGCTGCAACCGCTGGCTGTGGATACCATGGAAAGGCCATGACGGGATTGGCATCACCCCAGGCACCTCATTTGCCAAAGCCTTGCTCTCCGCATCAGCCAAGAGCCGCAAAGCCCGTGGCCAGTTCTGCTTTCCTGGGCAGTTTCGACGAGAGTGGTGATATAACCAACGAATTGTGGTTGATAACGATTTGATATCAAACTAGTGGTGATTTAATATCCAACTAGTAACGGCCGATAACCAATAGTGGTCAACACTAACTAGTGGCAAATGGTCGAGAACTGACAGGACAAGTGAAGAGCAAAACAAATGAGAGAGAGAGAGAGAGTCCTTTCGTAATCATCTCATATGCCCAAAATCGCGAGGTGAACCAACGATCAGAGCTACCCCCTTCCACAAACACCCCGAGATGGTCCGATCCCAGTGGGGCCCAGTGTCTCTTGCATGCACTGATGGCCTGGCCATACTGCCACAAAGCAGTGAGATCTGTCCCAGCTGGTGCATTTTTCCGCATTTAGGTCGCAGCGCCATGCTCAAAAGCTTCGCCATGGGAGGGGCTGATGGCTAAAGCTACCAGGTGAAGATGGGATGAGATGGGTCTCACATGGTCTCACCAAGAAATGAGCCAAGAAATGTCCTTCCTGGACCACTTGGACCTTGATCTCGAACTGAATTGAGTTTTTGTTTCATCAGTCAAGGAATCAAAATGTTGCAGCAATGCCCTGCTTCAGAAACCGAGCGGTTCGACTCGATACTTGATTCATCGATCAAGCAGTGCCCCAGTATTTAGTGATCACTTCTGTTGTTGGGCATGTGCAACGTGCCCTGGGGACTTGCAAGGAGCTTATGGCCCCCGGTATTCAAATCGCAATATTTTTGCGAGGATTTATTGCCACGCTGTTTGCAAAAACGGATTGTAGAAAAAGGTGGAAAGCCGAGAGAGTTGTCATTGGCTGCCGCTCGCCGCTCCTACTTGCAAGTTGGTGGGATTCCCATTTATTGCTCACATTTGCTCATAAATAAATGCCCACCAACCCTTGCTGTCCAAACAGTTTGATTAACCAATCTAGATCGTAGCGTTCTCAATTCTTTCTGGCCACTCCAGTGACTTGCTGACAGCACTCGTGCCATTGGCCGACCACTACACAGGTACCATCGATTCTCTACGCGTTTGTCCATCCACAGCCCGAAGTTCCCGCCTGGATACCCCGGTGGTGGCCTTGGTAGGAGCCACTGAGACCCTTCCGAAACAGGAATGCAAGGAACACCGAGAACAACCAACTGACAACTCCCAACCACATCCTCTGTTAGAGTCACCTGGCACTGCGATCCACTGGGCTGTTTTCCAGCCGGGTTCATCTACCAAAGGGTACAAGGTGGGCCCCCAACCACTTATAAGTTGGTTTATAGGTACCTTAACTGCAGTTCACTACCAGTTTTAGGGGTTATAACTTATAACCCAACTTGTAACTGCAACTTGTAACTGCCAGGGGCCCACCTTGTATGAATGCAGTGGGAAATGAAGCAACAAGCGCAGGCGTCAAGAAGCCAAAGGCAGGGATTCCATGGGATTCCCATGTCATGGGCCATGACCATGCCCCAGAGCAGGTAGTGTAACAAATCCCATGTCAGATCCACCATGTTTGATGGTGAATCACCAACTATGAAAGGTAAACTACGGCTTGTTTATTTAATGCGTTTAATGTGGATCTATCACTACCTCTGCACACCTGAGTTGAGACCTATGCCATCGATACGTTTCAGCTGGACGGCCTGACAGGTCGAAGCTACTCATCCATCTGGCCACAGGATCTCTGCTCTGAAGCGGCCCTGCCATGGTCACGATTGGCCACTCCCCATGCGTCGCTGCCATGGCATGGCTAAGTTCCTCACGGATAGCCATAGCCGTGTGGTGGAGGTGGGTGATGGCCTGGCCCAACGAATGGCTGATCATCGGGGTATCCTGACTCTGAAAATCAGAGAAGTGGAAGTTGTGAAGTTGCGAAGTTGGGGTTGTTGATCACCAGATATCACCAGTCGATGATGCTTGTGAACTTGGGGACTTTGAATGTTGATCCCCTACCGTGGTGCATGATGGCGCCATTCGTTTCGTCGGGAACTCTGCACGCGAAACCCCGAAAAGCTCCAAAAAACCTTTTGGTTGCCAGGGATTTTCATTGCACGAGATATCCAAAGGGGGTACCCAAGTGCGAGATGCATTTTGATTGTCAGATTTTCACCGTTTCTGGTTTGCACCTCCGTATCTTGAGATGCTATCTATGCTGGTGGCTCATTGCCAGCCGCTTGGAATCACCATGGCCGAGTCCTTGATCGTGGTCCAAACACCAATTTTGACAGCGTGATGGACGCATTGATCCATTTCACTCCATATCACTCTTGAAAAAAACATCGGCTTCACCACAAGCATCCAAAATTTCCGGTGTTTTGTAGTCAAACCATTAAACCCACTACTCACATCTTCATCTACTTGCCTAGTTCAGCTGGATCCCCTGGAGTGCTGCAGGTTCAATCGTACCATTGGGCGGGTATACCTCCACCTGGCTCCGGCCGCCTGGCGGCGGTGCTCCATAGGCTCCGTAGCCAGGAGGGGGCGGCCCGTAAGCTGCATGCGGCGGCGGATGCATGGGCGGGGGGTAGCCATACCTCGGACGCCAGAGATGATGGGCTGATGATGATGCTGGTGATGATGATGAGGAGGATGAGGATGAGGATGATTATTATTATTACTTTTGTTATTTTGACGACGACGGTCAACTCAAAATTACTTAGTGATACTTAATGCAGGTCTTCCAGAAAGGGATAATCACCGACAGTGGATCTTGTTAAAATATATGATGCTTGATGATCATGATGTTGGCCGATGGCCCCAGCCTTGTCTTCGCCCCACTGAGCTCCCAAGCCCCGGTGGAGGGTAGCTGCCATAGCTGTAGCCATAGTCCGGTGGGGGCCGCCTGCACCGTGGATGAAAGCTCACGCAGCAATGCCGAGAAAGGGAGAAGTATAGCGAACGTTAACATGCCCCACCCAACCCCACCCCACCTGTTAACCTCATCGGAGAACCTGGGTCCCCGAGGGTAGTTACATATTTGATATTCTTATACATCATAACCAGTAAGCATTTTGATTCTGCAAATGCAAACCTGCACGCCAATCCGGCCAATCAAGACATGTATAAACACTGCAACTCATACTCAAAGGCCGGCAGCCCCCTGGGGTTTGAGATGTTAGTGGGCACTGCAGCTAGTTTATCTCGTGTCAAAATGGTTGACTTCAGTGGCCCCTTAGACAGTGCATACTGAGTTGTGGAGGGGGGGGCTTCCCACCTTGGAAATATTGAAAACAAACGCGTGTAGATACGAGCGGGGAACCAGCATAAAACGGCGTGTTTGCATATACCGGGCAAATAAATAAAGTAAAAAGCAAACATCTGCCCGTTGATGCCAGCTGGTTGTAGACTACCCCAGTCTGCTTCCCAGTAAGACTGACCACTTCAGCTGATCCCGGCGCAATTTTCCAGCTGCTCATCATCAATGGCCCGATTCCCAACCAAGGATTTCCAGCTGCACCATGGTCCAGCAGCTCAATCCCTGGGTTTAGGGGGAAAATCTGACCACAAATTTTCGCTCCACCATCCGGACCCTGATGGATGCGCTCGGCCGTAGGGTTCCACAGGATGCGCTCGGCCGTAGGGTTCCACAGCCTAAGTTTGCATGGCGGGGAACGGGAAATGATATATCTCTCTTTGGTTCATCATGTTTGGTACTGGCCTAGTTTTCGTAATGGTGATTATAAAATAAGCTAATAATGCTTAATATGCTTAGTAATGGGATTTGCTGACTACTAACTAACTTTAAAAATTCAGTAGTAGAAAATAAGCGACAACACAACACTAGGATACATAGGACAATCCGCAGTTGTGCTGCACCTGTTCCGAGCACCCTTACCTGATCGGCAATGACGAGTTCTTGAATGAGATTTTCATCACATACATAGATATGTTGCATCATTCCAAGCATTTCATGAGTCGAGTGTTGGCATATCCAAGTTGTTGGTTGCTTGACTGACCAAGCATCGCACTCAATAACAGCTGGAGCTTGCCGACATTGCTCCCTTGTTTCCGCCTGTGCCTTTTGCAAGCCGCTGCCTGGTTTCACATCAGTCATTTCATTGTATGATTTTTAAATGTATTTGTTTGCCTGCGACCTCCCGAAGGACTTTGTTAGGGGCGCCAAATCCGGTAAACTCATGTTAGGTCAAACATCGCATGCACAGCCCGATCAGCCCCACGAATTTTTGCCGGACAGTAGGCACAATATGCCGCATCCAGAAATCAAAATGATATATCTTGGGGGCGGTTAAGTCCTTTGCTAAAGTCTAACTTTTGGTGCCTACATGGTAAATCAATCACATCCCAAAAAGCCTAAAAAGCTAAGGTAGAGCTATAATCCACCCAAATGCATACTCATTCTTTTGTCTGCATTCATTCCTTATTTATATAATATATAAGTATACACTGTAGATAATGTCAATTTTTACATCCCATCATTGCTCCTGATTGAGTTACACAGCTACTCCTCACCAAATGCTGCTTGTATGCTCCAGTGGTCCCTCCATACTCTGGGCTTCCTGGCCATCCTGTCTTCGGCGGGGCCCGGGCGCCCAGTTGGCCCCCGCGTCCCGCGGTCAACGGGTCATGGTTTGAGCTCAAAGCTATGGGAAAAACCTGGGACGACGGCCGGGGCATCGTCACTAAAGGATTGCTAGTTTACTTCCAAGATCTTCCAAAGGAAGTGGTTTGCTCCCAGTGAAAGACCAAGAATGGTTTCTTCACTCCTACTAGTAGTCACTCCCAACCGGTGATGTTCAAAGCTCTTCACCCCAAGGTTTGTCGCTTAGATCTCTGCAGCGTCCCTTTTCCTCTCCTCGTCCACGCTAGCGCTCTGCGCTTCACCTTTCAGCTCCTTTGTCCGAGGCTTGACGCAGCTTTCCATGACTTGGTGCACTCACTGGCGGAGGTACTCAGAGACCTGCCAGTGGCATTGCAAGAAAAAAAATTCTCCAGCCGCCAGCTAAGGCTGTCAATCGGCTTTCAGGGCCAGGATTGCAATGGAAGACCTGTAAGGTCAGCTTCTTTACCCCACAGCAACTCCAAGGCCAGCTGCAAACGGATAAATATCAACTGATTGCTTAACGACTCTCCCCTGCTCCTATCTTCCGAAAGTCCTGGATCTTCCAAGTGTGTGACATCACCCCCAAAAAGATACTGGTAGATCCACCTTAATGAACACCCTATGATGCTGAATCGCACCAACTATTCATGATTAAACCAAGCTTGTTTCTTCAGAAGCGGATCTAAGATTAATTAACCAACCACTAGTGATCAGTATCAATAAGTTGGTTCTGAACCATCACCGCCATTATATAGCCGGTTATTAACCCTCATTAACATCCATCAGCCATTTATCATTGCGCCATCATTAACCATCACTGATATGTTGCTGGTTCTATCTGGTTATGAACCCTTCTCCCCCACCGCTGTAGACCATGAATCTCCGACTCAGCTCCGAGGCACGTCGCCCAGCACCTCCTCAAAGAGCTCGTTGATGCTCTGCAGCGCCAGCGCCGCCAACTTCCTGGGCTGCGCGAACGCGCGGGGCCCCACCGGGGCGCTTCCCACGGGGCGCTTCCCCGGGTGCAGCAGGTGTTGGGTACGTCGTGGATGCTTCAGGCTGAGTCGGTGATGGTGCTCACCTCGCTGGTGACCATGGTAGATGAATGTTTCAGGCTGCTTTCTAGTTGGCCATTGCATGTCGACTGGCACTTTTAAGCGAGCATTGATAATAAAACCATCATCAGCTATAGATGAGGTACCACCATCAAATTTTCACATCTGATTGGTTGATCTTGTTAGCTGGATTTCGCGTTGGGACGTGCTGAACTTGGTCCACCATTCTATCAAAAAGCTCCTCAGCTCTCCCCAGCACCAGCGGGTGTACAGCCTGCCAACATCCCCAACCCCCGGCTGGAGCACCAACTTGGCCAACCTTCTCAAGAAACGATGTACCTGCGTTTTTCGGTGATGATGACCTTTCCAACCACTCAAACCATAATAATGAACGACTCCCTTTCTCAACGACACCGAATGTTTAGCCCCAACCAGGTGCTATAAACGATGCCCTAAGGCTTAAGATTGATCAGGAATCAAGGTGGGTTCTCAATGGCTCAGGAAATTGCTGCACACAAGAACAAGGAGTAACCCTTGCGAAACATCGTCACTGTGCACCAAAGACTTTCACGCTTGCGCTTCTAGGGTCGAGTTCGGATCCACCACCAGCCACATGGCATGCTCCAAACCACCATCTTTCCGGTAGTTCACCTGAACATCAGGTCATGCGTTCTATCTGTCGGTCATTCTTTTCGAGGAGTTCTGTATCCCCCTTCGATATTTGCTAAACTGATGAATTATTGTATGGGTAGCCCTTTCTTATGGTTCTTTCGATGTTTTTGACATCCCTGATCCATATTCACCCGAAAGGATCGGTGTTCCTGGCCTACCGCGAAATAACGTGAAATCAGAATCTGGCCTCTGGGTGGTTCCCAAAAATGAAGAAAACATGCAACCAACATGACTGATCTTCTTCATCTCATTCACTGTGCATCTGTGTGTCAGGCTTGAACGCCAGGCATCATTTCCAAGCATGGGACTTTGCTACATATGCAACATCTGGAAGAAGAAGAAGGCGGAGGAGAAGAAGTTGTTAATGACATCGTTGTGTGCAAACAACATCTGATGTGTGGGGGTCCCATGGCGTCCCTTGTTCTTCTGGCGGCTGCTGTGGTCAGCATCAACAGCAAGAGCAACAAGTCATGCCCCACCTCAACTTCGCCAGCCAGGTGGTACCAAGGATTCCAACTTTGTAGATATACCACGATGGCGCTCCACTCCCCAGCACTGCTTCTGGGCATGTACTGAGGCACATCATATGGATGGCTGGTGTGGGACCTCAGCTGTAGCATGCAAACCCTTTGAGACTCACACTACAACCACCTAGCCCCTGGCCACTGCTGTATCCAATCGCTGCTCAGGCCGCAATTGGTTGGTGGCTTGAAAATGAGCCCAACGACCGACCCCTACTCTTGCGCTCTTGGCATATGGCCACATGACCTATCTCCTAGATTGGGCACCAATGCTATCCTCCAACATGGCTGCACCCAACACTTACCACCCAGGGGCGCCAAATTTGCCCAGCCACAGCAAGGTGATTCGAGTTCCAGGTGCTGGATTGTTCTCAGCAAACTGCATCCCAGCCACAGTCCGACTGCTGCGTTCAGC
>VSDK01012907.1:649665-663050 GCA_009767595.1 Symbiodinium kawagutii | reverse complement strand
TTCAGCAGGCGGGTACTGATGATACGCCACGAAGGGAAACTCGTCCAGCTGTTGACGTTGCGCATCTTCCAAGCGCGCCGCTGCAATCCTGAGAAGCGTGCAGTTGAGGGGTGAAGATCTGAACATCTTGGAACATGACATGGACCTGTGACCCCACCGCCAAGAAATACCTGCAAGGTAACCAATTTCATGGCAGAAACCGTGCCCTGCAAAGAGAACTTTGTCATTCCTAGGGCGGCTCAGCCCCACTGCTGAGCCAAGCCCTTGCTGGCCCTTGGTGGCAAGTTTCATCTGCAACAACCCTTCCTGCACTCGTGACTTGGGAAGTTCCAAGGGCGCGCACCATTGGACAATGGAGATCTCCCTGAGGTCGAAGATCCAGGCATTGCAAAGCACGGCGTGTTTGTAGATGGGGACCACGCCCAACATCAAAGGCACCTAAGCTTCTTCGTAAAAAGACCTCCTAAGCTTCGTAGTTCGACCTTTGCAGTAGATCCAACTGGCTGGAAAATCCGCCATTGTTCCAGGTTCTTATGACATTATTGTGTGCAAATCGCACTGCAATGAAATACACAAAATGTCTATCTTGTACATAGGAAGTGCTCCATGGCCGGGCTCATATTATACCAACGGATGCAAACCTAGATCGGCTTACCGTGAAGCTCATCTATCTTGATTTATGGTTGTCCGAAACCATGCAAACCTATTGGCTGACTTGTGATGTTTTCAATCAGTGAACATGCACCCATCATTCAAGCTGTTACAGTTTAGCCAAAGGCTAGGCCACTAGGCAAACAAACCCACAATGAGAAGAGAGCCAAGTAATTAAACAAGTTCCATGGATACCCCTTGGTCCCTGGTTCATCCCAAAACCATCAAGGTGCAGCGAAGAAGAATTCCAGCACCCCCTGTCGATCCATCGCGCCCAGAATAGCGCAAATGAGATCTGCCGGAGACCACAAATAACCTTATCCAAGCGACCACTGGGGTGGGCCAACAGCAAACAACACCCCTGGGCTGAGCTAACAGCAAACACACAGAAACATCGTATGATGCATCCAACCCCAACCCATCAAAACCAAACGTTGCCCCATCGCTTCACCAACCGCATTCGTTCAAGCAAGTGGGCTGGGACCTTCAGCAAGTGCCTTGTGTGCTGGCGGGGCCCCATGCAACATGCGTGGGGACTATATACTGTTCTGTTGTGGGCCAGTACTGATCTCAACAAAGCAGCCATCAATCATCGGAGCTGGCATTTTGCAAATACTCCATATGTGCAAAATATGTTTGCAAAGCACATTTGAAACTACATAAGTAAGGAGCATAATGCCTTGGACAAATGCCTACCAAGCCAAACATCTCAAAAAACGCACTCACTCACAGCGCCCTGTTCTGCATACAAAACCCAGGCCAAACAACTTTTATGGATCTGCCGTGTCAGTAGCAAAGATCATGGTCGTCCGGTAAACCAGGTAGCAGTGGCAATCAGTCACAAAGAAAACAATGAACAGCACTCTCAGAGACTTGAAGATCGTTAGTCAGTTTGCCTGGATGTATTGTTCTTATTGTTCGACTATGCTGGGGCATACAAAGGTACACCAACCGCAAAGACAACTCGAAAAGAACAAGACCAACCCGCAACAGTCTAGAAGAATAGGTTTCTGATGGTTTCTGATCCATTGCTTCATCTTTGAAGCTCGGCAGCTTGATGTTGGAGCTTTTTGCGTGTTTCACTCCGCCTTTCGGCTGCATATCTCATTGCTCCAAGTTCAACAGGGTCCCAGTGTCTGAGCCATGAAATATGAAGAGAGCACCGGGCAAAACTCATGAATTCACGTCTGATCCAGATTTGCCCCATAAAAACGCACGACTTAACGTGCTGATGCAGCCTGATACATCCGGATTTGCCCGATTCAACAAGCATTCCCCTGGGATTCCAAGCTGGAATTTCCAACCACAATTGTTTGACTGGCCTTCACCGCAACAACCAATGCTTGCCTAAGAGGTTTTACGGTTTCATCATGTTTAATCTACACCTGGTGTTACCAGTAGTGATCATTTCTATTCTTTTCTAGTCGGGTGCCATTATTCATCAGAAATGACCCATACTGGTGATATTTATTTTCATTTCTAGACATGATCACTAATGGAGTTATACCAGTTGTAGCAGCTTGCGACCATTTTCCAGAAATGATCACTCATCGAGTTATACCAACTCAGTTGTAGAACATGAGTCCACCACCAACAACAACATGAGTGCCATCGCCAATGCTTATACCTGATCACCCAATGATCACTCGTGTTGGTGGTGGTTACCATTCGTTGGTGGTGAACTCCCAGGCCACCTCCCAGCTGTTCAACCCAGACACCATAGCTCTGCGCAAGGCGGTCCGCCGGCGAGCGTCCAGAGGTTCCCGGACGCCCGTTGTAAGCGCGCAAGGCGCTCCTGGGTCCATGATGGGACCAGCCCATGGAGGCTGATTGGTTGATTGGCTGCAGTGATTGGTACCAAAAACCGGTTGAAGTGAACAAAAACAGTGGATTATCATGGTTAATCATTACAGGTGAGGTGATTTGTGGATTATTAGGGGTAATCATCCATCGTAATAGTAATAAAGTAATGCATTACAGTTGATTACTATTGCTCACGGATCATCACGGTTAATCCTTACAGTTAGCCACTACTAGTGGTGATTTGTTTATTGGTTCATAAATTCTTTCCAGCATGAAGGTACGACGCTTTTGACGTCCGAATGAGAAAAAAACAGGAGTGAATTATCATGGTTAATCAAAATTAGTGGGGCGATTTATGGATTGTCGCAGATACTTAAAACATCCAAATGTTGACCAGAGATAATGATGGCTGATCATGATCCATGATTTATTGATATTTCATGATCTGTCATGATTGTTGATCGTGGTGAATGATACTACTGGCTGATGTTGATTGATGATTTTCCTGCAACAGGTCTCGCTCTTGGTCGGACATGTGGTAAACCTGGAAACCCTCGTGAAACCATTAAAAGCTGGCCTAGGTGCAGTGCGACATGCCACAAACTTGATTTATCGACTGACATGCCGGGATCAAACAATTCTGGCCAATGGTGAAATAGAAGGTTTAGATAGGTTTAGTATGACCAAGGTTGGTTTAGTTGTCCACAGTTGGCTGGCCCCAATCTTCAATGGTCGAACATCTGTCCCATCTTTCCCAGCCCCTCTCAGACTATTTCGTTTTCAGGTGGTGGGTTATATGTTGGAACAGCAACGATGAAACACACACTTGACGCGAACAATGGATTGGATGAGTAAGTAGTGGGTCAGGTGCAGCAAGACTTGCAAACTGCCAAAAAAGAATGACTGATGAACCAACGGCAATCTAAACCTTCATGAACTAACCATCATCAATGACCATCAACCAACCGTCAATGACCATCATTGGCCATTGCGAAGCCCAAATGCCTGGTATTTACATTAAATCTGCCACTCACAAGGTGACAGCCGGCAAATCGGACGCTTGCTACGGCGAGAAGCCTGGTGACGAAACCATGATCCGACACACTGGCTACGTCCAAAAATGACCCACCAAAAAGTCCAAATCTTCTTCGTTTCTGCCTTAAGGAGATCGTTGAGACATTGACCCATGCAATCACCAGCGCACCGAGCATCCACGATCTCTGAAGCCTTGAGCAAGTCAGAAGACCGATGGGAACGCAGCAGATCCAAACCACCAGTCGCACCACCAGGACCCAGCTGAAAGACAGCAGCAGCAACGGCAATGACAACAGGACGGTGAAGATGGTCCTTGGTGCCGTGGAAAGGCTCCCAGCGTGCGCCAGCATAGTGAATGTATGAATGGAGGTGATGACACGCACACACACACACACACAATGTCTCATCAAACATAGCATGATGTCTGATTAGCCATAATGACAACGCTGGTTGATGTACCAATAACATCCCATAAGAGGGTATCAACCACGATAAATGCATCAATTTACATGGCTAGGCTCTTGCTACGGCAAATGAGTGAATGACAATCACTGCTGGCACATTCGAAACTGTCAATTGCACCGCTTAGGGCCAGTATGGGCCAGTGATTTCCCTACAGGATTGTTGTTGATTCATGTTGATTCAGGGTCACTACCAGTGACCTATGTTGACTAACCATCCCTGTTGATGGTTGATGAACCTTGAAAATCCACAATTGGCCACTTATAATAAATTATAACCACTATACCACTATTAGCCCATCATATCCAATTCTCAACTAATTCTCTTGATGGTTCATGACATTTCACAACCATGAAGTCATTGATCTATATCCAAAGCTAACATTCAGTCCAAGTTCATGACGTAGAAGCCGCAGCTCCTCGGCACGATCTTCAGGGGTCTTGGTAGACTCCAGGAGTAGATGTAGATCACCAGCAGTGGCGCCACGTAAAACAGCACCATGGCCAGGGTGATGGGCACGGCCAAGATGCCCAACAGCAGCGATAGAACCATGGCGTAGACGTCGGCTGCGCTGAAGCTGTCGGGGATCAGCACTTCCGAGCTGAACTGCGGGATCTCCTCGTCCGAATCGCTGGCATTTGTGCGGTGGAAGGGGTGGTCCCAAGGATCCAGGGCGCACCAACTGAAGCAGAGCAGGCAGAAGAGGTTGCAGGGGAAGATGCAGGCCACTTTGAAGGGTTCCAAATCAAGATGCGCCACGGCGAGATTCATTGGAACTACTGGCAGGGCCAACATAATCAGGAAGAAAGCCGCAAAAGTGTCACCTGGCAGCACGTGCTGGTCCCTTCGTACTGAGGTTTAGATGCTCAGAATCCCTTATCCACGGCAGCGACAATCGCTCAAACAGGTACTTGACTTCATGTCTGCCCGGGCTATGATTTCACCATATTCACCGAAACATCGCCCCGCAGCGACTGTCAAGGAAGCCATTGATTTCGCCGAATCAGAGTTGAAACAGAACAAGCAACATGTTGATTGGATATGGGTCTAAAACAGCCGGTTTAGGTAACTGATTTGGTTTAGTAGGCAAATCGGCCGGTTTATCAGTGATGCCCACTCGAGCGTTCACCATCACCATCATTCATCATCATTAACGTCATTGATCACCACTAATCGTAATTCACAACGATCTTCTCAACCACCAGCAAACGATCATTCATCATCATAATCCACAGCGATTAACTGGCTACACGACCACCTACCATGATTTACCATCTAATTAACCATCTTAAGCCATCCATGAATCACCATCTACCATCATCAATCAACCATCGAGTTCACCATCATCGTCCTTAACCATAGGTTCAACCACAGGTTTCATCCCATGTTTGCCATCCTGGGCCACCACCACGTCCCGGGGCCCCTGACCACCTGGGCCACCATAGTTCGCACCGGGCGGAAGGGCAGCACCAGCAGTGGCCGTGTCGGAGACGGTGGAATCATAGGTCATGGCAGCGCCGGGGCCCACCGGGGCCGGGGAGATTCATGCGAGGGCAATGATGGTGGATACGGTTCATGATGGTTGAACCTATGGTTTAAACCTAGGGTTAAGGATGGTTAAGGATGGTTCAGGATGGTTAAGAATAGTTAAGGCAGGATGGTTAAGTATCTGTTTGGTGATGGTTACCTGGTGATTCTAATGACGCGAGTAATGGTAGTTGATAAAAAGTGAATAGCTATGGTTGATCAATTTCATGGCTAGAATGTCTGCTTGACTAAGAGCCACAAGGTCCCAATAGCTATAAGTTGTGCTTGATTAGTACCGACATGGCCAACTTAATACTGGTTCACAGTGGAGCCACTATAATGGCAGTTATAACAATTTCATGATGGTGAACAGGGTGACTTGGATTGTACCTTGGAAAAATATCACTGCCAAAGCGGCCGCATCCAGGTAATGGTGAACATTGATTGTTGATGGGAACATGTTTGATCGATGCTTGTACAGGTTAG
This sequence comes from Symbiodinium kawagutii, assembly GCA_009767595.1. Classification (NCBI taxonomy): domain Eukaryota; class Dinophyceae; order Suessiales; family Symbiodiniaceae; genus Symbiodinium; species Symbiodinium kawagutii. The sequence continues at coordinate 657,086 of VSDK01012907.1, read as the reverse complement.
TGATGGCTAGCATTGATCGTTAATGATCCATGCTCAATGTGCTGTCTGGCTAGTAAATGGCTGATAGCGTTTGATTGTGATTGAATATGAATGGCGCTTGGTTAGACAATGGTTAAAACCATTGATTGTTAAACCATTTCTCGATGACAATTAAACTTCAAAAATGAAAAAAGTGTTTTACTACTTGTTGAACCACAACGTTTGATGATAACTAAACTGCCGAAGTGCTTTACATGCTTTACAAAACGAGTTGATTATGACCAAGAAATGGTGAACTTCCCCCTATTAAATTTAGTTGTTTGGCCGGTGGCCAACCAGGGCGGGGGCTGGCGGTTCTTTTCACAGCCATTCAGTAAGGAGGCAAAAATCACGCGATAGCAACTAGCATTTACACACAAACTGGGCATGGCAGATGCTTAATCATGCTGACTCATATATACTCAAAGGCAATTTAACTGCCCGAGCCAGTGGGCTTTCTGAAGCTGAATGGCTGCAGCATTCTACGCCTGGTGGGATGCCAAATGGGAATTGACAGCTGGTAGATGCTGGTAGGACACATTGGGACACAGCATTGCACTGCAAATTTTGCAGCTTGTCTTTGCCACATTGAAACGAGCCCATCTCGCGAATTTAACTCTCTAATCAAAGTCCGGTGTCTGGATAGTTGACTCATCTCCATGCAATGTCTTGCAATGTCATCCGCTAGTCGATCAGCCACCGCAAATGCTAATCATATCCTTGCGTTTTTTACCCACGATGAGAAAATACTGTCGCATGCTTTGCTTATTAATCGAAGCATTGCAGCTATCTTTCGACTGCATTTTCACGTCCCTCCGCTGGCTTTGGCTTAGTCTATGTTGCACGCTGCACAAAAGTAGTCATTGAAGCTGTAAAGTTGTGACCCTGACCTGCCTGATTGTCATCTAAGAGTTGTGTCGTTGGGCTTGGTATTATTGCTGGTAGCATGAATGAAACCCACCCCCCAGTCGGCGGACCACGCTCTCTCCATGCTTTTTTTGTTGGCTACGTCGTTGGAACCACGCGGTGCAAGACATCGCTTAACACGTAGTAGATCGGCACATAAGCCAACCTCAGCGCACATGAAACGCAGCATAGCCATGCAGCCTTTGCCGAAGTCCGGGCAGTGGAGCTTTGCTAGTTGAATTGTGACCAGGGACCCACCAAGCGTCACACCCGACGGACCGCCCTGGGTTCATCTGGGTTCCCCCAACCATCGGCATTTCCAAAGGTATCTCTCCCACATGGACGGGTTGCGGCTGCCAAAGGCCTAAGTACTCTGGACATCTCTGGACGATGAAGGGTAAGGAAGGACTAGGTCGTGTATCCACCATGCAATGATTGACATGGCCACATAATGGCAGCTGAACCACAAACAGAATCCAAATATGACAGGGTCCTGGAAGCTGTTTGCCACATCTTCGTGTCAGGTGTTTCACACCTTTCTCTTCAATGAAGAGCTCCCCAACCCCATGATCCGGCGCTGGCCTCCTCAAGATGTTCGTTTCCAATGCACTGGGCCCAAATGCGGCCTGGACCGGAGATCCAAAATATTCCAAAATGCCATCGCCATATTGCAGGCCCAACATTCGATTGACAAACGATTGACATGACGATTTGACTAAGGATCATTGAGTCTATCGAGGCTCTCATTGGCTAGGTCTACCTCCAAACTCATATCGTACAAACCCATCGAATTTTACACACATCCAGACAGGCCAGTGCCGCTCTTCCGGCCGTTACCTCATGCATTCCAAATCTTGAGTGCACCTTATCTGATGGGACATGAAGGGACACTTGGCGCTGCCTTCGCCAAACCCGACAGGTGGCAAAGCGCTGTTTCTGTGCCTCTTGGCCCCTCGAAGAAGTGACCATAAACGAAGAAAAGAATCGAGGTCACCAGAATGGATGCCGAGTAATTTGCCTGTCAAGCTCGGTAGAACAGCGGGCCCAGTCATCCCAGTCTACAGTGACCTCCAACTGACCATGGAGAGCCATTGCTGCTTGATCTACGTCGGTGGTAACATGGGATTGCTAGGAGCTATCAAACGAAGGCCACAGCTAGTTTCCTACTTGATTGCTTCAGACATCTTCAAACACTATTTCAAACAAATTCCTGTAACCTAGCAGGGCAATCACAAACCCTCATTCATGCTATCCCCCATAGTCATTTCTCATTGCTGCCTTGTGGCTGGGAGCTGCAACAAGGAATCCTTGTGATTGAGCCTACCATCATTGCGGTGAAGCACTGGCTGAAACCTGTGCAAATCCTCGAGTATCTTTGAGTCATGATGAGTGTTGGCTGATGCCCAAAACAGCAACTGCCCCATCAGACCCAGCCTGTGGCGCCGTCCTGACGCAATTCGGAGTTCAAGGGAAGGGATCAACCAACGGTTTGGGGAGTGACCGGGGGCCCTGCCTCCCGAATCCCAGTTTGACCTGCTTTCACTGTACCTCTGGTGCTAGTGGCATGTAACTTGGTTCAACTGGACGGTAACTTCTCAAAATAGAGGTACCCAAAATAGGGTTCACTGGACCAAAATAGTGGATATGATTTTGTTGTTCACGTCTTGTCTTCCTATAAGTAAAAGATCAATGAGCATTTGTACCATGGCATTCAAAAAAGCGTATGTGTCTGTGCCACCGCTCCCAGTGCCACAACTACACGCTGTTTACCATATACAATTTGCACAATTGCCAGCTACATGTGCGCATAATACACAGCCACATACGCATATGCAAACACACCCCAAATATACAGTATAATACAGTATGCACGTGTTCTATCATTTTCTGGTTTAAATAGTACATGTATATATAAACATATGAAGATATATAAATTAATATGTATATCTACATGTATTTGCCAGCTTGGATACATCATCTCAACGGAATTGCTGCCGACCCTTTCGCAGCGCGTTGGATCTCACTGAGTTGCCACCCTGCCGCGGGAGTCCTGAACTGCATGGACAAATAGAACTGCAAGAAGCGTTGCGGCAGAATGGCCATGCTCCTCAGGCAGCTCCGGCAGCTCAGCTCCAGCACTGGTGCCCCAAATGATGCAGGTTTCACCTGTGAATCGATGTGAAGCTACCGTGGTAATCAGGAATCCCTTTCCAAGGGTTGCTGCCAAAAAAACATGGCTTTGTGATGCTCGGTGACAAAAAGCTCTTTGGGACCAGCTCACTGTGACTGCTACTGAGGGGGAGGGGGGTGCTCTCTCGAAGTAGTCGCAAGGCCAAAGGATCACTGCTATGGAAAGTGTGACCTAAAGCTACCGCAGTGGACTGAGGACATCTGAGGACTGCTCATCATCACTCCGCACTGCATCAGCCGCCCATGCAGAGCTAGCGATTCAGGCCTCAGGAACGGCTGCGGCGCAGTGGTTGAGGGGGCGATGGCTAATTAGTACTGGTTCAAAATAGTAGTGAAGAAGGGGCAATGACATGTAGTAATACAGCAATTCATAATGGTTAATGACGCTGATTACATAATTTAAGGTGAATTCGTGATAACCAACCATGTATTTAGCCGTCAGCAACGAACCCATGGTTTCTAGTGAATCATTCATCATGCTTCATAATCAGATCTCATGGTTGGTTGCCAAAGGTTGATTATGGTTTCATCATCCTTGATCACTTGGTGGTTTCTGAAAATAGGTGACCCCCCAAATTATCCAATAATAACCATGCAAAGTAACACAGTAATCAACCAACCATTTTTGGGGTTCCCTATGACTTAAAAAACACTCAAAAAGAAGTTGTTTGACCGTTATCATTGTTGATTCTCCCCTATCAATCCCTATTATTGACCATTATAACCCCCTAAAATACGCTAATGGCTCGAGAAACCACCCATTGGTGTATATCATTATTGTTGGACATGATCCCCTACTATGACCATTCTCAATGGTCATAAGTTACAGCCCCAATAAGACCATATGAATGATTTGGGGGTTCCCTATTTTGACCAACCACCATCACCTGGTGCTGCTCTAAGCTTCACAACACCCCAAAACTTACAGCCAAACTTGCAATCATTGGAATGGTTGAAACGAGCGCAGGTTGGTAGGTACAGCATGGACACCCCCCAGTGCAATGGTCCTTGCAGACCACTGTGATCCTTGTGGATGATTAGCTGTTGCGTTTGGGGTGGGCTTTGGGTGGACTGTTGTGAATCATTTTTTGGCTACCTGAATCCCTCTCTCTCTATCTCTCGCTGGGCGTGGCGGCCTGCCGCCTCATATTGATCATTGACTCATGTTTTTCCGTATTCGTCCGTAAAGTCAAAATACCAATCAAAAAATCATAGTGGACCAGCCTGACCATCGACTACACATTAACCAGCACTCACAATGATTCGCCGTCATTGACCTAGCTCGATCAGTCATGATTCATGGCTTAATCATTCTCACAGTTAACCATGAGAATACATATAGATTAATCAGCTATGAACTCAGGAGTGCACCGTGAGAGAAACATTCTCATACTTGGATGTGCGGCCGAGGTCAGAATTATACCCATGGTAAACAACCTGGTGGTAGGTTATAAACCCTAAAACCATCGTTTTTCAACCAGTTACCAAGTGGACATGGCACATCCAAGTAGGATGACATCCTTGCAAACAGAAATGAAAACGGTATTTTGTAAACATGTAGATGACATGCTTGCATAAATAAACAAAAACTGTATGCTGGAGCTGCTGTAGATGGGTGGCTGCACCGAAGCGAGACCGACGGTGACCCTCGAATCTCCCAGCCGTTGAATCCGCCGCCGCGGAACGATGCGCGCAGCCGCGCCACGCGCCAACCACGGTACCTGCGGAGCGGGTGACCACGGTAAGCCATGGGGGGCCGAAAGCCACCTGAGATGTACGTCCATCTGGGAATGGTTGAAAATGGTTGAAACCCCAGATGGGCATATAACTAGTGGTTTAGTAGAATGAAACAGCATATAGATATAGCAAATACAGCTAGTTCAACCAGCTGGAACCAGAGGTTATAAGCATAAGTAGTGGTTAACTAGCTGGTGAATGGTTGATACTAGATGATACTAGGGAATAAGAATCAACCAGTGAAAATAGGGGATCTACCAGCTACATCTGGCTATGGGCCAACATTAGATGTGTAGGCGAACATCCCAACAAAGACTAGTTTGGTAAGAGATGTTCACTAATATTCCGAAGTGGGAATGCCTCCTAATCAGTAGCTTTCCTACAATTGTTGGGTCTTTAAGCGGTACGCCGGACACAGTAACGGAGGATCCGTATTTGTCAACCACCGCAGCTCATTTCATGGTAAAACTGGCGGGCTGATAGGTGGCTTATCCCAATGTAAGGGGTGCATGATGTGTTCCAGCAACGGCAGTTCAAACTTCGTGTCTCAGAGATGTGTTCTTCATGGCATGGGCACATCCAATGCGGAGGTGTGAAATCGAGCTGGACGCAGAAATCCCACCATGCAGAATGATCATCTAAGAACATTCAGAATATGCCTACAGTAACAATGGAAATGCATGTGCGTATGACATATGCAGCAACCACGTTTGCTTCTGCAAATCTGCATGTTTCGGCGAGTCAAACTTGTCAACACTGAAATTGCATGGCAATTGGTCACCCTTTGCCTATGAATCCCGAGGCAAAGCCATTTTCAATCATTTTCAACATCTCACGCAAAGCTGCATTTTTGTTGGCTCTATCTCTCTCTATCTCTCTCTATCAGGCCTCCTTGTCCGAGCTAGCCCATATCTTGGCAATTTGCTGCAACATAGCTGGCTTGATGATCTACCATTTTAAGATGGTTTTCCTTGGGAATGGCCAGTTTTCAGCAATGTTTGGTGACCAAAAGGCAAATTAGAAATCATGCGGGAACAAAAACAGGAGCTCCCTGGAACCTTAGCAATGGCAGATTTCAACGCATTCCAAGCGCGCACAAGAAGAAGGCCGTGCAACCAGCAGTGTCCAGCAAAACGGCGGCCACCTCGCAGCGAGGCCAGACGTGGCTGATGATGAGTTACTTGGAAATAATGGCTGGTAGTAGATGTGCAACATGGCTATGGGTCAATATTAATCAACCAACTAATGGGGGATTTCCACCAACAATCATAGGGAAAACAATGGCTAATGATAGGGGAACCAGGCGTAGGGGAACCAGGCGTACAGGGTTTTGCCCCACAGCCACATCTGTGTAAGTACTGGCTAATCAAATGTTTCATGTCACAGGTGGGGTACCTTTGCCATATGTACATATTCATCGTATCAAATTCCGTTCCTACATGCGTGCACTTATGCACCTACATGTATGTATAGGTGTTTCTGTCTATGTGCATGCATTGACGGATGGATGGACGGATGGATGGACGGATGGCTGTCTGCATGTCTACGGATGCATGTTTGGAGTCATGGACGCAGTCGCATAGGCACGCGGTACAAGCATACAAGTACGAATATATGCTTATGAAACTCATGTATGTATATCATATGTTTGTAAATATGATATGGAGGCCATAAGTGCCCAACTCTATCCAACGATGCTATAGCTGCAGTGTGGCATTCAACAAGCAGCAAGTCTTTTTTAATGGTTTGGCTGCCAAGCCACTGCCGGAGCCAAGTACTCAATCCTCCTAGGGAACGATGTCACAGTAAGCAGCTTGAATCTGTTGTCAGCTTGGGAAACTGACACAAAGCTTGTGTCGCACAAAAACCATCTGTCTGTCTGTCTGTCTGTCTGTCTGTCTGTCTGTCTGTCTGTCTGTCGGGCATGACTGTCAGCAGTCGTCCCATTGGGACGCCCCAAATGTACAGGACTTGTTCAAGACTCAAGACCTGGTTCATCATCATGGCCACATGTCCAAGATTTCTTCCAAGCATCTGCAAGGCAGACAAGTAGAGGCTGGTGGGGAAGACGATCAAGAAGAACAGCGAGAGCATGACCTGGCTCTGGCTCAAATCCTGTATTCGCCCAAGAGATGTTAAGGATTCCCTAGCCGCATTTCTGGATGCAACTAACTGACAGTAATTCCTGCCTTAGAAGAAAGGATCGAAAGTAACTGTGGTTGGGATATGGCAATAAGTCAAAACCCTGTACCCCTGGTTCCCCTATCATCAACCATTGTCTTCCCTATGAGTTTGTTGTTTATTGTTTTCCCACTATTGGTTGGTTAATATCGACCCATGGCCATATGTTGGGGTGGTTGGGCTACCAGCCGTGGCTACTCCCACGCCCACGGCGCCGGTGCGCCGGTGCACCAAGGGCGACTGACGCTTGCGCGTCTCCGCCACGATCTGAACCTCGGCGTCGGAGTTTTCTGCAGCAAAAATCGACCCGGTCGCATGGGGCCAAGGATTGATGCTTGCCGTATATTAATCAACCAATAATGGGGGATAATAACCAACAAACTGTAGGG
>VSDK01012907.1:636335-649364 GCA_009767595.1 Symbiodinium kawagutii | reverse complement strand
GGAAAACAATGGTTAATGATGGGGAACCAGGGGTAGTTTCTCAAGTCATAGGGGACCCCTCAAATCATCCATCAATAGTCATTTGTAGTAATAAACCAACCATTATTGGGGTCCCCTATTTTGAGAAACAGCCATATGCATATAGAAATATATATGTGATTATATATGTATTTGTAAGGAGCATGGACCATGGATATCTACACTGCATATGTTTATATGCATATAAGGAGCAAGGACCATGGATATCTACACATAGCTTTACACATTAGCTGTATTTGTTTACTCGACATCGAGAAGTGCGATGATCTACATCCAGTATTCACCACCATCGTTGCGAGTACCTGCTAGTTGATGGCTTCTACATGCCATCATGATCACCATTCATCAACATTTACCCTCTGGGAAACCAACCTGGAATGTTCATAGTCAAATCAGCTAAATTGAAATTATGAAATTGTAGATTTTCAGAGATTTCCCACTTCCAGATACTTCCAGCTTAGCTTACCACCATGTACCAGTGCCATTCCCATCAGATTCGCCTAGGCACTGCGGCCAAGAGCCACATGGCAACGCTTGCGCCAACGTGCACCTGGTTGTCGCTGGTGAAGTGCAGGCAGCGACCGGTCACTGAATACCTACTGTCAAGGTGGCTGCCACAGTACTAGGGCTGGCTGTTCTGATTAGGTTGTCCGCATCTGCATGGGTGACACTACTTGATCAAAAGTGAGAAGTGGCCGGAAGAATCGACTGTTATGATGAGGCTTAGGGCTGAAGCATCATTTTGACATGCTTCACCACCGGCTTGTGGCAGCAACAAGAAGAAGACAAAGGGGCAGTGCCATGGCCTTTGTCAATATAAAAGGCTCAAGATGGCTCAAGATATGTTTCTTAATTGTTTGCAATTTCCAGTGCCAAGTCTTTGAATTCATGAAACTGATGGAAACTTGAACATGACCAAAAACTAGATGCAAGCTTCCAGCATGCCTTCAAATCGACAATCCCCTTCCCCATAGGTGTGACCAGGTGCCCCAGACAACAAATCCATCCGTGAAGCCAGGTTTGCGCTTCCCTTCAGGCCCGCCGTTTCCACCCCTGGCCCCGGCGCCCCCGCCACAACTTGCTCGTAGTTCAACCCCACATCGAAGGCATTTCCCTAGGGCCGCCCGCTCCGCCAGTCATCCCACACACCGGATGGCTATGGCTGACGGATGGTTCTCTCAGGGGGGATGCCCACATGGACATGCTCAACACTGGATGACGCTGGCTCTTAAAACCTGATCCAAAAATGTGTAAGTAGATGTCATGCTTCGCGCCTGGAACAACCCCAGAATCAACGGTTGCTTCCACTAAGGACTACTGCAAGAAATCACCGCGCCGAGAAGAAACAACCACTCATTCGGGGTTCTTTGACCACCAGGGAAGTGACTGGGCTAGGAAATCATGCAGAAAACTTAAGCGCAGCATACAGTTAGGGTTGGTTCTGGTGAGTGGTTGTTTGTCTGGACTTTGTGCAGCTGGTTGTTCACCTCTGCGAAATGGGCCTTCTGAGTCGACAAGTTGAATTCGGAGGGCCCACCTTCTTTCCCAACTTCCCGTCTTTGGAGGCTTGGTTTGCTTTTGTAATTGAATAAAATGTCATGTCCACTGTGTGTGTCACATAGGTGCATGTGCAAACGCTATGAACAAAGCCCAACCCTCGCAGTAATATTGAGACGGTTCTTGTATGCACTTTCACACAAACTCATCCCAAACTTAAGCAAGATGTGGGTCTGTCCATACAAATGGTGGTACCTTCAAACCATCCGATAATAGCCACTATTAGTATGGAAATACCCCGGTCTTGGACACAAACCTACATGTGATTTCATGCCGAAGCAAGAAATCCAGATCTCACCGTCACTGGGACATGCATGTTTTTGTGCCTTTGCCAACTGCTTAGAAGCACATCGTGAAAGTTTTACACGCCAAGCTTCACACACACACACACACATGCATGTATACATACCTGCTGCAAAGCGAAACATACTTAGACACCTCGCTAGTTGTGCCCATTCGGAAATGGAAATTCGCATGCATGCAATTGTGAGCATGGCTTGCATTTATCATTTGTAGATTTTTCCGCATAAGAAAACATCCAAAAATTGAAAGCAAAAGCATACAAACTGCACAAAACATATGCATTGACAGTCTAGATACTTAGTATTTTCATATTTAAATTCAATTGACAAATGACTCGAAACACATAAATATCACATGACACTGCATCCATAAAAAGCATTGATATGCCCATATGCCCAAGCAATCGCGCACATTGCGCACCTAACTCCCTTTACCAACACCTCTCCCACACAGGATGCAGCCAGGTGACGGTAAGGGCCACCTGAGAGAAATGGTAGACAAACTAGTGGCTGATACAGCCGACTCACCTGTGCTGTATCAACTCATTCCATCACTTATCATCATCTCTAAATTGATCTATTCATTTAAGATGGTTGCTGTAACCTATAACATGTCTCAACTGAATAAAAACGGTTGATAAGTGATTGCCATTGCTTGAAACCACCAACCAGTAAATCTTGTACAAATCCTCAGGATCCTCCTTTTGCTAAACCGTCGCAGCCTTGAATCTATTTGCCGATGTGTTTTTCACACCTTCAATCAAAATCTATGAGAATCCAACCACTGGGGGTTCCATTGCAACAAAAGAAATGGCTTATGTGCCGCAAGTGGCCATGCTGAAAGGATCTGACAAGTGGTGGTAAACCACCCAACGTCATGAGCGGTTTCAGTTAGCAAATGATCAAGATCGTCTGCACAAACAAACCCACAGGCTCCCATACTCCCATGGAACCGCGTGTCACTATAAATAACGTACTCTACCACATGTCAGCTATAACCGCTCATCACGACCCACCAATGACTATGGCACAGTGAAAGGTTGCTAGTACATCTTGAGCGTATCGAGCGTACAAGCGGATCCAATATATAACATTGGACAGGGCAAGGACATCCTGACCGTCTGACCCTCTCCCCATGGATTTCCAGTCTTCTAAGAATGGATCTCTGGATGCGCCCCGGGCCCCCTAAACACATGCGTCCCTGCGTCCCCGTCGCGCCGAGGGGCGAAGAAGCTCTTTCGCTTCACCAGGTAGCTACCCACCTGGGCCGAGCCCCCAGTGACCTGGCCCCCCAATCTTCGAAGCAACTGATCCTCCCTGCCTCTGCCAGGACGAACACAGTTGCTGGCGTCCAAAAAAAGCTCAACAGAATTTCCAGCTCCTTCCGATTCCTCCACGCGGCTTGGCCGCTTCTTCAGCGACACAGCAGGAGCTCCGGTCATGGTACCAGTCTGTATAACAGTCAAGGCTAGGTAAAAAAATCAGTAGCAGACTCAAGTGGAAGTTGCAGGAGGAACTCTTGGACAAGTTGGCTGAGGCATTATCATGCCCATATGGGTCCATACATGGCCGGCTCCCGGTAGGCAGTTTCCGTGATGCCCTCATGATGCCAGATTCGCTGACTGGCAGGTACCCTCTCAATCTAAGCAGCACCAAAAATACAAAACCATTTCACTTGTGTGGGATATGCATCAGCACATTCATTCGAGGGCAACCATGGGCAACCCCAAAAAATGGGAAAGGGAATCGATGCACTGTTGCTATATCACCCGTGTCATGCCACGATCGCATCACCCTCTGCATCCCTGTAATGCTAACCCGGCAACCTGTTAGTGTGATTCTCAAACCCGGCTTGTCCATCAGCGCCATACCATCATTAAGTCCCACCCGCCCCCACACACAAAAAGTGTTCAGTTTATGTCAGTTTGACAGCTGTAGCCGTAAAGTTCTCAGTGTCAGCTATGCCCGCTTGCCAAAACAAGCGACTCCATACGCCATACCAAACATTTTGGCAATCCCTGGTCGAAAGCAGCTCAAATCACTAAATTTCGCCTCCTAGTGATCACTAGAAGGAAATCCCTACGCCTTTCAAAAAAAATGGCTTCACACAGCCATCTCTATTTTTGGCAGGCTGAGAAGAATGACCATGTGGATGCGTCGCCCCGCCGTTGGGTCCTCGTGAAAGATCTGGGCCTGAGATTCTCGGCTGGGGAAGTTTGGGGGATGCAGGGTGAGAGTGGTGAGCTGCGTTTTTGGGGGATTGTTGATGGGCCGCAATTATATGAGCTCAGTTTTCGCACATAGTATCAACACTATTTGATCACAATTAATAGTGTTGGGATTGCTCGGTAACTGTTGATAAGATTTGTGGTCCCTGCTCCAGCTTAAGAGGCCACAGCACCCCAAAATATTGCAAGAGGGTCGCACAACCATTCTCATTCCGAACAGTCAACATGACTGTTCTCAATCTATGAACGGTAGACTCAATAGCTGTTGCATGTGGTTGCTTTGTGATTGACGTTCATTGACCTGGCAGTGGGTCAAAACCCTGTACCCCTGCTTCCCCTATCATTAACCATTGTTTTCCCTATGAAATTGATGGTTATTATCCCCCATGGTTGGTTAGTTAATATTGACCCATAGCCACCTGAATTCCAATTCTGAACAGCATTGATCCATGGTGAAGGGCTCACACTTCATCAATGTGCACAGCGATCACTACCGCACCTCGGGGATCCCAGCAAGTGGTGCCACTGCTGAACATCGTTCGGGGCATCGTGATGGTATGATGGTGATGATGATGTCCTGCTGGCGGATGGCTATTGATGGGTTCTTGATGGTTGCTTCATAACTTTGGGGAATCCGAAGCCCTTGAGTCCTTCACCATACCTGCGTAGGTTCCCTGCCCTCACTGACCCACTACCACCTTCCATGCTGCTGGGGCACGTGTCGGCGGGACGAACGTGAAACGTTCCTGGCACGAACGCGAGTCAACTCATGCTGGGCTCTGCACAAGTCATTTTGAATTGACATGTTTTTCCCCACATGAACTCACTGGTTGCCATTCATGGTCAAAAATGGTCCTGGGGTCTCATCAAACTTTCATTTCCAGAGGTTCTTTTCATGTGGAGTCAGAATTCCTATGCATCAGAAATCCATATCTGCAAATGGTTCAAGGCTTCATCTTCCCTGTGATCGTGATGGCCAGGGGAAGTCTATTTACAACATCTACAGGCCGCAGCCAAATGGAGTTACATAGTACGTCTGCGTTATGCCGTATTCATACATGTATTTACTCTAATTTTACGCATGCAGCTGCCGGCGTGTGCGATACACAAATGATGTGCTTACATTCAAGGTTGCTTTACATTACAACATGCTAGATGACCGGCAATGCATGTAGATTTGACAAGTACATTCATAATCCTTCATGGCTATCAATTAGAATGCACCAAGCTACACACGTCAAATGACCATATAGAGGTTACAGTTGCTCATTTCCAACACGCCAGGAATCTATACCATCAAACGTACCTTACCTCCACAGGGCTCCCAGCTAGGCCTGCATCACCAGGTTCCAGCTCACCCTCCAAGCGGTCCAGCTCCGATGTCATGGCACCAGGCTGGTCATGGAATGGGGGTCCAGCTGCGGGTGTTGGGTGGGTTTTATAGGAATTTCCTGCAGTACCACCGACATGTCTGAAGATGTCATAGTTCATCATATTTTTAATGCGAGTCATGTTGAAATCCTAGAAGCACCTTGAATGCCACGCATGAAAGGAGTGCGCGTGCTAGACCTCCGGACTTCCATGTTTGTCTAGGCTTGGTTCAGCACGAGAGTAGGTAGAAGACCTCTTCTTGGAAGAAGACAACAGGAGAATGAAACATATTGAAGTTTCTCAAAAAGGGGGGCAACCACTATAAATGAAAAAGAACATATTCAATGTTCCCGAAGCACGAAGATTGCACGTGAGCCGAGTGCTCGGTCATCAATGACTTCACCATGTTTCATTCAGCAGCTCTGCGCCCACATTGAAGCTGCTTGAGATCGGATTCTGCGTTATCGAATCAAACAATGACAACAGTAGCAACAACAAGAAGCACCTGCTTGAGCCATGCCACTCTATGGTCCTAATGGCTAGGACTGGCAAAGTTCCACCTGTTCGTAGTTCTTTCAGCCATGGTGATTGCACCAAAAAAGCCATTGTGTTCCAACAGGGTCAAACAATTATTCACCAGAAAAGTTCAAATCACACATCACTAGCCAGTAGATTTCGTACAAGTAACCATCAAGCATATTCAAGCATCATATTGCGATTCAGCAATCATTTGCCATCATGCGTCCCACACCCCATGAAATTGAGCAACACCAAGGGGGGCACCAAGGGTCCCAAGTGGTTGATCATCACTCGCCGCATCCGTCGGGCTTTTTTCCAATGCAGGGCTTGGTTCTGTGTCGCTCCGAATTCCAACCATGGATCTGACTCTTCAGGGCTCTCCTCATACACAATGAGGTCTGAGCTCCCGTGTGCTTCGGCCAAGAGGGTGAGCTATGGGAAACAATTTGGCTTCATGCAGCGAGGCATTTAGCATCTTGCAAGTGTCAGCAGGTGAATACTGCATATGAATTATGAAGTGGTTGATGGGAACTACAGGAATCCCCTATAATGCCTGTGATGCTCAATTCAGGCAGCTGCAAACTACCTATGCTGCCGACGTTCATGTAAAACGTTGTGTAACTGTGTAACCGTGTTTAGAAACAAAGGTGTTCCCAAATGCCCACGGGAAAACGACTTTTGATCAAGCTGCCAATCCGCCAATAGAACCTCTGCTGAATCAAACTCTCAGTTTGAGTTACTGCTGAATTGCCCATCTGTGGCAAGGAGTCGCAGCCAACTTCCCCTTTGGCCCACACCGAAAAAAAACTACGATGCACACAGCTGCGAGCTCACGTTCGCGAGAGCAGCTATGATTGACAGGCGGCGATGTTTATGGGAAGTTTCTGGCAATGCGGCTGTCCAAATGGTATCGATTCAGGTAGCAGTCATCAGGATAGGACGAACAGTCAAAGAACAGAAACCGGGTGGAGAATAGAGTGCGATGAGAATATATAGCCAAGATGGCAAACAACGATTCGCTGAGAATGCATGAGTCCAAACATTGTCTGGAGTGGATGTGCCCTATGGGAAGTTGGGGCCAAGTCAGCTACACCCAGCCCCGTCGGTTGTTGGTTGGGTCGCCTGTGTCGGCAACATCAAACCTCCATGCTGTTCGAGTCAGTTGAAGGCAATGGGATTCCACAATTACAATGGTTGCGGCAGGTCCTGAGGAACACCGGATGGCCCACTAGTTCAGGCAGGTGTTTCAGCTACTCAACTGCTGCTAATCACGACCATGAATAACACTCACCAACTAGTCGTATTGAATTGGGTATTGCACCAAGACTAAGCAAAATGGTCATCCCCTGTTGGTTGTCGTCGAATCGCTGTCTTCCAGTGTCAACATTGGTTCCAGCTAACCACGTGGCAAAGGCCATCATCTTCCCAGGGCAAGCGACCTGCAGGCGGAGTTTGGCCGGAGTTTGCCGAGGGAAAGCGCTAGCCACCTTTTAGAGCGGCAATAGTAGCATAACTATGTATAAACAAAATAGTGTCAGGACATTGTTGGGGTTACTCAGTCATAAACACTGACTAGATCCCTTACTGACGATTACTTAACCATTAATCAACCACTATACCTATCTATACCATTCAACCACGATATCCGAGCCAACTATGACTACATATCACTATATATACCAACATTATCTAACTATCACTATCCATCAACTTAACCATTAATCTGATCACTATGATCACTATACACCCAACCATGCATGATATATTTTGCCCGATTAACCACTATTCATAGTGATCGTATACCATTAGTTGTATGAAGTTAAATTACCATCACCTAACCATTCATCCAACCATCACGACTGATAGCATGCGCGGAGTTCAAGTGTCTCTCACACATTGGTGGTGGCTGTGAAACAGGCCCTGGAACAACTACCATCAGCCATTCCAAGCATTGTTTCATCCCCTGGTGCCCCGACGACTTGGCGGTGCGACTCCGGAGCATCCTGGGGAAGCCATGGTTCCATGGCCCGCAACGGTGGGATGTGCTTCGTTGCTTCGAAACCATGCTTGGGGAATGGTTAGTTAAGGCTTGCCATTCATGTTGGATTAATCTGGGTGATTTGAATGATTGGTAGATATTGATGGTTGGTGTGACTTGAATCCCCCGTGATTGTTCCCCCAACTGTGCTGACCTGCATTCTATAAACATTTTGGGTTTATAAAATGAAACATCAACATAAATCAATTTGTTGAATGAAACGAGTGACACCAGTGTTTTTTATAGAATGATTATAATCCAAAACACCTACCAAAGGAGGTGGGAAGCACAAAGGGCAAAACCTTAATGGAATGAGGGATGTTCATTGAGCTTTCCACACAAGAGCCTTCCCAGGGGTCACCACGCTGATGTTTATAGAATGAGTGAACCATCATTCATCATTTATCAGTACGTTTTTCATCTTTTGGATCCTTAACGGGGCCTAGGGTCCTTTAGAAACTGAGCCTGTAAATGTCATTCTATAGACCACCACCTCCCTCATTCTATAAGGGTACACTCGCGGGGAATTTTTTTGATGGTTTAGTGATGGTTGATGGTTAATTAATAGTGGCAAGTGATTAATGATGGTTAAGAGCTGCCAGCAATGACGAATATTGGCTCCTAACGCTAATCATATATGGTTGTACAATAAACGTGCATCATGTTCAAGAATGATAAGCTGATTCATGATAAGAGGTAAAAGTTGAGAGAATAGCAACATTGAACTTGTTCAGTATGCTCTCGAGCTTAGGCTCAGCCCGTTCTCCGTAGCGGAGGCCGTAGTCAATCCTGGAAAAGCGTCATGTTGTATCTATACTCCATTCCAAAAAACCTCCGCATCTATTAACCCATCTTGTGATCCTAGTCCTTGCCCTATGATACAACAGGAATATAACCCCAAATAGAATGCGACACCTTCAGCTTGTTAACATCTCTCCCACTGATAATGCAAGCCCTAAACAAGAGGTGAGCAGCGTCAAAAACCTCAAGGTGCAATATCCCGAGTTGATAGACTTTAATTAACAGAGTCTGTGGCTAGAAATTTTGGTGATTGGCTAGAAGAAACTAGTTGACAACAAGTGATCACCAAACCAACCCTTTCCCGCTCTAGCAGAGTTGGGGAATGCTCAACTAAGAACCGATGGGTCGTACTTGGAGACTGAGATGATCCGAGATGGCAACATCCTCTTTCTGTCTGAATATCACGTCGGCTGGCATGAAGAGTTTTGATGAAGGAGCATCAAACAGCAGTGGCCACCTATACTTTTGCATCCAAACGGTTTGAACTTTAGGTTGTGTGATTGGGCCCCTCGTCACTTTTCAGAACACTGGCCATGCCACCGTGGCACAAAAAATGCAATTGGTGACGATTGACCTTCACAGATCCTTTCAAAGTACCCACTCTAGGCATGGATATGGCCCCAAAAGCTCAAATTGAGATCAACCATGATCAACTTTTCAAATCCGAACGCTCTCATAGACTCCACGCCACCTGCAAGGCTTTTGGCAAGTCCCTGCCACTTCGAGCACCGCCCACCCAAGTTCATCTGAGTGACGCCAAGCTCTTCTCTGCTTGAGCCAACCTGAGCTGTGCAGGCCATGGTGCCCACGTACCAATTGTAGTATTCCATACCAATGATGACAAAGTGATAAGCCAATTATGTAACCAATAATCAAGCCAAATGATATTATTCATGCAACCCGCCATCAAGAGCCAATGGCTGGCAGTGCAAATTCATACCCAATGGCAGTTGCAGGCCACTTTCCGGTTGTCAGCAGCCCATTTTGTCAAATATTCACACATGGAGGTATGCCCTGGCATTTTTGGCTTCCTTGATGTCAATTTTCGGGCGGTTGGGGGGTACTCCAATACTATGGATATACACCTGGGAGATCTTCCTGTTGACTTGCTGGAGCCTCATGAGTGCCAAATTGCTGGCCCAACACTGTTCATGCCAAGTGGTGGCTGAAAAGTGCTAACAAATTTCATCCCGCTTTAGAGATATACTTGAAATATCTTGAAATGACTTGCGAATGCCTGCGGCACGTGTGTAAAGTGAATGCTAGCTAGCTATATACCAGAAATGGCAACACCATGCCAACAGTTCCAAGGGTGCAGTGGCCCACCAACAAGAAAAATCAAGAAACAGGCCACAGAACACAATAACAGGGAGTCACAGTTTTTTTGGCCAGGACTCCAGGTAGAAGGCCTATTGTTGAATGAAACTAGCTATCGATCCTATGGGCGTTGCTCAAAATAGGGGACCCCTAAATCATCCCCAAATAGTCTGTTTTAGATCATCAACGGGTGATTTCAGGGGCCTGAGAAACTGCCAACAATTGATTCCGCACTCGTGCTCCCCTCCTACCATTTGGTTAGGCTCTTGCTCCCCCTGTAAAGGTAAGGTATACCCCCGGCTCCTGGCCTCGCTCCCTCTCAACCATCAGCCAGGATCAACCACCAACGTCCCACAGTACCCTTCAATCACGGCTATCTATGAGTCTCGCCAATCTCGGAGCCCCGGCCTTTCCTCCGGCATGATGCGCTTCCGTTTCCGCCTGAATGAGAGGTCGCAGATCTTACAATAAACTGGCGGTCGGTGAATGATGAGTAATCGTATGCAATTATTTTGGTGATGAATCCCATTCATCCCGATACTATAATCTTATTCTTACGAGTATACTACTATGACTGTTCTTAGGAATTACCATTTCGGAAGCTTGAACTCCTATTTCATCTCTTTGTTGGTACAGGCGTGCCCCACAGTTCTGGAGCTGGCTCAGTGATCAACTTTTGATTGAAGAATTTTGGCTGGTTGCAAGATGTTGGTTTGAAAAATGCAGCAAGTGAGGTATCTGCTAAGATTCGATGCACGCTTTCAAACCAAATTCACAGCTCGGACTGCAGGGGAGACCTGACATCCTCTCAGATCCAACCCAAGGATCAAGAGATCCAGCAAGAACCGATTTGCAAACTATTAAATGCTTGGGGTTGTTGATTTAACGCCCACCTTAGAAAGGTGTCATGCCAAGAATGACAAGTGGACCCACTCAATCCGCTGGCCGTGCCATGAACCTGAGCTCAGGGACATTCAAGGACAGTGGTTTCCCAACAGTTCTGTTCCACCACTGACCGAGCTGCAGCGTTGCGGGCCTTTCGTTCACCTTGATCAGGATGAAGCAAACTCCCAGGACCATGGCCGCAGCAGGATACCTGTGGGACTCGATCTCCATCACCAGCATTCAGCACCGATAACCAGCACCAAACAGCATGAAGCAATCACTTAACCATCATTCGCCATCAGCGTCAACCAATGTCAACAGTCGTCATACCTGGTTTAATAAAAAGCTTTCCACATCTGAAAACTGCTGGCAGTGACTCTAGGTGCAGCTCCCCACTCGCGGGCGCACGGTGAAACGACAATGGCCTGAGCCACTGTGCAGATCAGTTCCATCGAAGGATCCGCGAAGGAGTTCCGCTGGGAGGCAACCACCACGAAGAAGTCATCTGGCAGAGCGACTGGCGAACGCTGGTGTCACAGCTATGGTTGTGAGACCGAGCTCCAAAAATGATGGACTCATTGGTGGCTGCCAGGAAAAAAACGAATGCACTTCTTTACCCATTAATTGAAGTAAGTAGGTATAAACTCGGGGCTTTGGGGGTTGCTTTGGAGGCAAGTGGGTTTACTCCTGTGGCTTTTGCGTGGCTATGGCACCACCCAAACTCCCCAACATGGCCAGGGAAGCTGTTGCCGCGCACAGCTCGAATGGCTATGGCCACGTTTCCGGCCTTGGCCAATCCACAGGAGCAAGGAAGGCGAGCTGGTTTGCATGAGCACAATCACCATCATCACCATCTTCAATGTCATCACTACAAGCGTCGCCATCATCAAGACCATGACAATCATCACAGGTCTATCATCATTATGATGAATTATATTCCCTAGTATTCCCTAGCATGATTATATAATTGTTTTCCTAAGTCAATCATTAACCGGTTGTTCATCTCATCATCACTCGAAAACGTGGGCGAACACCACCAGCCTCCTCACCAAGGCTGCGCCACCAACTGCTTGCCGCGGCGCCTGGAAACTGGACGTTCCCGTTTGACGAGCCTCCTCAAAGTACTCCTTCCCAACCGCTGCTGCCTGGGGCTTCCAACATCGCTACGGTGATGGGGTGCATGAAGCTACAGTACGGTGCCTTGTTGTTCACCCCAGTCGTGATATACTTTGGAGAAAATGATGGAAATGCAATGCCAAAAGTGAGGGAAAACCCTTGGGCAATTTTTTGATAGCACAGTTGGGCAAAGCCTGATCAATGCTCTGTTCGGCTGTGCATAGCTGGTGGTCCAGAATGTCAAACAACAATGGCACAGGCACTTCAAAATTAATTTGCATGTGTCAAACCTATTTTCTTGACACAGAACCGACCAAATTCAAGGGGTCAGCTAAACGTGAACAGCGCACACTTTCTGGCCAGGTTTAAGAAATCATACAAAATTATACCAGCGTGGACCCCAAACAGGTAATGATATTTATTAGGTTGTTTCAATTGTGATAGTTTGACTGCATCTAGGTTTCCAACGAGGCCCACCAGTTCGACCGGGACAAAAACAGACTCATGTGCTTGAAGTCGCACTGTGGGAGACACATGAAAGACAAGTAAGAGATAAGTGAAGGAAATCATGCGACCAACCGCACCCACAGCTGGAAACTAGTGGGAGACAAATGAAAGACAAGTGGGAGGCAAGTAAAGAAAATCATGCGACCAACCGCACCCACAGCTGGAAACTAGTGGGAGACAAATGAAAGACAAGTGGGAGATAAGTAAAGAAAATCACGCGACCAACCGCACCCACAGCTGGAAACTAGTGGGAGACAAATGAAAGACAAGTGGGAGGCAAGTAAAGAAAATCATGCGACCAACCGCACCCACAGCTGGAAACTAGTGGGAGACAAATGAAAGACAAGCG
>VSDK01012907.1:616132-632291 GCA_009767595.1 Symbiodinium kawagutii | reverse complement strand
AGGAAATCATGCGACCAAGTGGGCCCAGAGTGGGGATTGAAAGGGGAGACAAATGAAGGACAAATGGGAGACAAGTACAGGAAATCATGCGACCAAGTGGACCGAGAGCGGGGATTGAAAGGGGAGACAAATGAAGGACAAATGGGAGACAAGTACAGGAAATCATGCGACCAAGTGGGCCCAGAGTGGGGATTGAAAGGGGAGACAAATGAAGGACAAATGGGAGACAAGTACAGGAAATCATGCGACCAAATGGGACAGAGCGCGAAGAGAAAGGGGAGACAAATGAAGGACAAATGGGAGACAAGTACAGGAAATCATGCGGCCAAGTGGACCCAAAGCGGGAGAGAAAGGGGAGACAGATGAAGGACAAATGGGAGACAAATGAAGGAAATCATGCGACCAAGTGGACCCAGAGTGGGGATTGAAAGGGGAGACCAAAGGGACCCAGAGTGGGAGACAAATGAAGGACAAAGGGGAGGCAAGTAAGAGGCAAAATCATGCGACCAATGGGAGAGAAAGGGGAGACAAATGAAGGACAAATGGGAGACAAATGGGAGACAAATGAAGGAAATCATGCGACCAAGTGGACCCAGAATGGGGATTGAGACAAGTAAGAGGCAAAATCATGCGACCGAAGGAACCCAGAGTCTGAGGACGCAAGCCCGGAGACAGAGCCAAAATCATACGGCCAAGGCAAGCGACCCTTTTCAAAGGAGTAAGAACCCCATACAGGTAAACCTGTTTGGGGAAAAAGATTCAAACAACACCGGCAGCACGTGAATGCAAGGTCACAATGTGTCACAATCGTCACCATTCACCATGGTCGTTCGACAATCTTGGGAAGCCTCGCCATTAACCAATGCCCTAGTGAGAAGCCATCAGCAGCACCACCGCATCTGGGATTCCCAGCCCAGCCAGACAAGTCCCAAATGTTGCTGAAACGTGTCACCCCTGTGGTACTTTCAATCCTCGCCTGGACCAATCCCTCAGCAGCTGGGTGGAGGTTGCACAGATCACTGTCCAAAATCTAAACTGGAAATCCAATCTCTTAGAATCTGATTGAAGAGGTTGTCCATCCAGAGAATCTGAATTGATATCGACCAATGTCGGTCTGGCAAGCAGGAACCGTGGGCAACAAACAAGTCAGGATGTTGCAACTGAATTCGAGCAAGGGTGCCCTTGGGGCGGCTTTCCGCAGTGCGCAAAGCTTGTAAAACACGATCTTCTGCTATTGAAAGGTTGGCTTTTTGTGGAGAAGCAACTGAAAGATTACAGCGTTGGCATCGTGCTGACTCCTGCTTGGCTCAAGAAAACGAGAAGGTTTCAACTCTTTCGCAAGCACAAGGCTCCAAAACAAAGCACTACTCTTGGTATGTCTTGGTATGTCTTGGTTGGGGGTTGCCATGATTTTCAAGCGAACAGGCCAACCCATTTGCTGACAGGAAAAACAAATTCGCTGCAGAACAGGCCAACCAGATCCAACCAGCATCCGCCGGGTCCGGGTCAACCACAACGTGGCAGATCGGCCGCCTTCTCCCCGGGCTTTAGGGTGGCGATCAAAGTTCCAGACGCATCGCAGACATAGATCTGGGCGCCGGACAGCTGAAGCGCAAGCGTTGGGAGCTGGTGGCAACGGAGTCAACGGATGGTGCTTTGGGTGCCGATGATGGCGCAATAGCGGTGAATTCTGACGGCTGATGGCGAATGATGATTGATTCATGATGGTGATAAATAAGAGTTTCATCTCTAGACGTGTGAGACTTAATTCATGGAAGTTCTTATGCGATGGGGGTACCTCACTGAAAAAATGCAAGCGCTTGCTGTTGGGCCAGCAACAGGAACACAAACACCTCGCAGGCAAACATGCCAAAAAAACGTGGTGTGAAGGCCTGCAGGTTCAGACTGGTTGGTTCGCGGACTAGCTCTACTGTGGTCCATGGCGATTCCTCATCAAAGAATTTAGTGATTGGCACATTCTTGTGGGGTTGGCTAAAGTGCTTAACACGCATTGGAACATAAGCAGCTACTATAGTCAGTCACGAGCAATCGCTAACCTGTATCAGTTACTATAATTATTGCTCTCCAATTTGGATCAACAGTATATTCTTTCAATAGGTCAGGTCCATAGCAATATCAGTTCAAAATGGCTGATGATTTCGCATCAAATATGCAAAAAGGTTGGTAAACAGCTGAATCTACTATAAAGAACCATTGGCTAATCATCAATCATCCAAACATCGATTAACCATCGTCAACCATCAACTCATCGTAATAACTGATAATGGCTAACGCTTCATGATAACATTATAGAGAATAGGAATTTACTTATCAATTCAGCCAAATCCTACTGTAATAATTCACCTGCTTGGTGGTTTTAAGTCATAAGCCATCCCAAAAATCGTAGTCAATCAGTCAACCAACCATCCGGGAAAAAATGTTGATCGAAGCACCAGCCAGCAACATTGACCACTCTGAAACCATTAACCAACACGCACTATTAACCATCGATCAATATTTAACCACTATTAAACCATTGGGTCACCATCGATTTACCAATATAACTCACTATTACCGATGAACTTACCACTAGTAATTTTTTTGCGAGCCAAGGCTTCGTGCCTCCTCTTGGCACTGGGTGAAACCGTGGGCATGCGAAGGCGATTTCAAAATTGACGGCCACGTGCAAAGTTTAATAACTGTTGGTTTTGGTTATCTGTGTTTTCATAAGTTTCGCGTCTTAATTTCTCCCAAGCATACTTATTGGTGTGTACAGTCCATAATTGTCTGGGTCCTCCTATTCTCCGTCTACTCACTTTAAAGCATTGGGCCGAATCAGGTTCATAACTTACTCTTCTTAGGGGGTCGCTGTTATCACTCCGTAGGATGTGCCCAGCCAACTTAATTCGTCGGTCTTCCAGCAGCTGAGAAAATAATTTGATTACTGGTGTGTCCCCGGGTCAAACGTCCATAGCTTCATTTGCTTTTCGTAGAACGAATTCATTAGTGTAGGCTCTGTTGATATAAGTGGTGCTCAAGCCTAATATCTTACGCAATCCCCTCAGCTGGAAAGCATTTACTTTTCTTTGAAGGCTTTGCGTCAAAAGAACTGTCTCCAAACCATATAAAGATTTATTCCTGATGATCGCGTGGTATACTTGCAGCTTCCATTTCATGGAACAATTTACTGCGGTCCAAAACCTTTCTAATTTCAACTCAAAAACTATTCAGTGGCCATTAATCAATAAGCATTCATTGACTATTATATACAATTAGTTTCAATTTAGTTTAAATATGTTTGAATATCAAACTCACTCTGCAACATCACGAAAAGTCACCACAGCAACCAACAGCTGCAGCAGTCCCTCCCCTGGGGCCGCCGCCGCACCAGTTCGACCTGGCACCGCCGAAGAATCGTGGCCAACAGGGGTGGATCATGGTCACAGTGGGTCATGACGATTCATAGTGATGAATGCTAGTCAAGCACCAGTAGTGATGAACATGAATGGTTATAGTGATTAATAGTGATGAGCATGAACGGTCAGTGGTTAAAAGTGATGAAATTGGTTCATAATGGCGAATAGTGATGAGATACTGTATGATGAATACTAGTCAATCACCAAATGAATAGTGATGAATATGAATGGTCCACGAAAATGAATGGCTACCCATGGCTACCCGTGATTGAGACTCCAGAATCTTGGATACTGGTAAAGGGAACAAATCTCACTTTCACGCTTTGAGTCAGTCCCTGGGAACCCTGATGAAAATCAACATTTGAGGCCAAATGTCAAAAACCGCACATTTTGGATCACTACTATATGTCAGAGATTATTTTGTTCCGTCTCCACAGTGTGTATGTCCTCCAAAACGCGCTTCGCCCAACGCCGCGCCTAGGGTCCCAGTGTCATCCAGGCGGTCCTCGGAAGCCACCTCTGTCACCTGCGGTTGGAGAGTCCCAAGTCGCGTCGCGTCACCAGGCGGTTGGCTTCGCCTATGAAACATATGGTGGTTTCTCAAAATAGGGGACCCAAAAAATGGTTGGTTTATTGCTATAAATGACTATTAATGGATGATTTAGGGGTACCCCTATTTTGAGAAACCACCATATGTGCGGTCGTTTCAGTGAACCATCCCAGCTGGCAAGTTAAGAACATGTTTGAAGCCACCAGCCAGGTGCTGGCTGAATGCTTATGCCACTCTACCAGCCATCTTACGGCCTCTTTCGCAATGAAATTACATCCCAGTGGCCACCCTGACTGCACAGCCAACCCAGCTTTGTATTGGCAAGTGTTTTGACAAGCCGATCTTGGCCAAGCAAGCTCGTAGTCGTAGGATGGTCAAATTTCCAGTTTCCAGGCACTTGAAAGACAACATGTGGTGGGGAATCTGTACATATCTGCACATGTTTTGTCTTATTATTACTTATAACTGGTCAAGGTTTATGTTGGGGTGAGCGACTGTTTCCAAGATGCAGAAACCATGAGCAGCCATGATGAAAAATCACTGGACAAAGCTGAACATTTTCATTCACAATCAACATCAATCCCCGACTATGATAGGAATATTCATCTATTCATGCACCCTGGATTCAAAAGCCATGGTTTACCCCAACTTGGCCCACTGCTTCCTCATGCAAAAGTTGTACCAGCCTCAACCAATAAACCTATGGGTTGACGTTGAGGGTTAGCACGCACATCTTAAAACACCACAGCCATCTCCCGGGCGAGATCTCGGATGCACCACACCATCCACCGCTTCCGCTTGTCTTCACCGGCCGGGGTCACCTCCACCACCGCCCGTGCGATCACGGAAAGGTTGCCCAGACTGCCAGGGAACACAGACCTGGGAGGCGTCGGCCAGGTCGGAAGTTCAAATGGATGAAGCCAGGAGTTAAGATATGGCGTTGATAGAGATAGGCTTGGTATACTTAGAGGGTACAGAGTTGATGCTATATAGTTCTGCATGTTTATTGGCTTGACACCTATATTACAGATATATAGTTGATATGAGTTGACAAGGATCAATCATGATAAATCATGGTAGGTAGTGGTGAGTTCATGATTGATGATCAATGATGGTCCATTAATGATCTCTGATGGCTAATCATAGTGATTCAGTATAGTATGAAAATGATAGAGTATCAATATTGACCTTGTTGACCCGTACCAGCCCTCGTTAAATGCTGATAGGTATCAAAAATTGCAAACATGGTCATGGATCACTAGAAACCTTCATTGAAGGCTAAAGGTGAACATCTTTGCTGATCTTGGTCGTGACCTTCATCGTGGTTGATGGATGCCCGTTGAAATTGGTTGGGGTTAGGGGCTACCAGTTAGGGGCTACCAGTTAAGGGCTACCAGTTTGTAGAATGGGGCAGCTATGGACCAAATGGTAGGCTGGGGCAGTCGCATCTACGGACATATCTGTAGAGATCTTATCCTCCAATCAGCCAATCTTTGTTGAGGGATTTGAGAAACAGGGTCATCCGGCGCACAACTGTGTTTTTGATGGTGCACTTCTCGCAAATCTGGCAGGTTCAAGGTCTGGAAGGTCAGTATCTTTTCGAAGAATCTGGTCATGTGACCGAGAAAACATGGAGTTTAATACCAACATTTGGATCACACGATGTAAATCGAAGGGCAATCCTACCAAACAAAAGTGCTGATGCTACCCGATTGCCAGACCATGACAGGTCCATGTCTACCATAAGTGACCACGCGGGATCTGTGGGCAACCCTCGGGGTCCAAGTTGCTGCCTGGGGCGCTGCCAGGTGACCGAAAGATCAAGGAGTGTGCCGGTGACCAAGCCACTGCGCGGGCGGATTGCACCAAAGCTCCTTCAACATCGGGAACCTGTGCGGGGAGGCCACGGATCCCCATTTCTAGGCACGGAATGGCAACTTACCGACTGAGATGTCGCAAGAGCTCATGGTGTAAACAGCTCATGGTGCAAACAGCTCAGGCATTCCATGATGGTTCATGAACTGGTCACAGCTGATAGAATATGCTGAGGCATGTGCAAATCCAGGCCCTTCGTTCCACCGGAAACTCATGGGCGGACTCGTGCTGTTGTCCTTAGCTGGCAGAAACATTGAGGGCATGCTTAAAATGCACACCCCGTGCAGCTGTTTGCACGGATGTGCTGCAAACCTGTTCTACATGTGCAAATAAACACGTTTCTGTACATGCGAAGTGTGCATGGCGTATAGAATAACTAGGCACATGCAATATGAGATTCTGTCGCACACGCTTGATATGAGCACATGTGTGTGCAAACATGTGAAACATAAATAAGTCAGCAAACACACCAATACATGAACAAGCAAATCCGTACAGAGCAGCATTTGAGCGTATCAGGCCTACCAACTGAGTTTAAAAAGGGCATGCCTTCCGGTTGCGTGAGGACGAAAAGCCTGCTAGTCAACTGGTGTCGTTCCTTCAATGGGTGGGAGTTGAAGATCACATATATACCCTCCGGTGAAGCTGGCATAGCAGTGAGAATAGTTGTATGAGAAAGACGCTCATAATTCTACTGCACATATCATGAAAGATTTTACAAGTGGCTTGTTTGTGACAATTCAGCATTATATATCTTCATCTGACCATGCGTAACCATGACTAACCAGCCATCATCAACCGTTTGTGCTTTGCATTTTATCCTACAGAACACCTGTCTGTGTCCCAGCCGCAAGTGTGTCAAACCGCTTATCCGTGCTGCAGACAAGTCTCTGCCTCTTGCCCTCCTGGTAGGTTCAGGCCTAACCTTAGATGAGGCCCGCAGATTGGTGATCCGTGGTGATGGTGGTCAATCATTGCAATCATCACTCTAATTGGCACCCTTCCATACTCCTACTCCATATGTACCTCATTATTTTACATCTCAATAATCGTTTGTCTACCATGTGTATGAATAGAATCATGACTTTCCCACCATGTGATACACATTGATACACATTTGGCACAATTTTATCATACAGTATGTTATCCATCGTCATGGTGTTTTCCTAAATCAAGTCACATTGAATGCGCTGGAGGTTACATTGACCCACCGACAAATGGGTCAAGAACCTTGGTGATTGCATCTTCTGGCCTCCAAAATCCCCGCCTAGGCTGGGTCTCCCAGATTCATCCAACCAACGAATTGGCTGGTGTCCTTTGTCACGCTTCAGCTAGTGTCACCAAACGAGCTACCTTTTTTTTGCGGTGGCGTCCAACGGCTTGCCCTCCATAGCTTGTTGCTTACGGAGCAGAATGGTAGAAAAACCATGCAACTTGTACACGGTGCTACCTTAGTTATACAAAACGGCTTGTGCCTAAAAAAAAGGCTTGGCTTACACACAGAAAGTTCCCCTCCCTAAGGTTCATTTACTTTGAAACATTGGACGCAGGTTGATGACTCTGTGTCTGGGCCATTAAGCATCATGATTCATGAAGCATCAATTAACTATATTCATCAATGGCCACCAACCATCAACCCGCTGTGAAACAAATCTCTTCTGCGACAACTCGTCTGCCACAAAGATGTGGCAAACCTCGCCCGGGCGGGGAGGGCATGTCATGTTCTGCATGCTCTGCTATGTAGCTCACAAGTTCCTGGGCCGAAGGTCGCTGGTTCAGATCTGCCTGTCCACACCAATTGAAAACGTGGCGAAAAAAATCTTCGACATGGTCAGGCAAAGAGAGACGCTGGCCATTCACCACAAAGAGAATAATTGCCGGAACCATCATCCCTTCGTATGGTATCTCTCCAACCACCATCTCGTAGAGGATCATTCCGATGGCCCAGATGTCAGCCTTCTTGCTGAGTCGTCTCTCTTCAATCTGAAGCAACTCGGGAGGCATGTGCGACACCGTCCCCAGCTGTGAGGTCAGGAGTTCAGTGATGCCTTCTTCCAGTACTCGAGCCAAGCCGAAGTCGCAGACCTTGCAGGTAAAGTTCTCAAAGGACCTGACATCGGCGTCTTCGACCACTTTCTCGGATTCGTCCTTGGAGACGCCAAGACTTTGCAGCAAGACATTCTTGGACGTGAGGTCCCCATGTATCACATCTGTAGCATGGAGGTAGGCCGTTGCCTTGCAAATCTCCGTCAAGACTTGCCGAATCTTTGCTCCACCCTTGGGCTTGCCGTAGGGCCGCGAAGCAGCGTAGTCGTTCAGGGTTCCAAGGTCACACCACTCCTGGATGATCCACATCTCTTGTGCTTTGTCAACTTCGCGCAGGAAGAACGTGTAGGTTCTGACCAGATTGGGATGCTGCAGTTTCAAGCAGAGCTCTGCCTCCCTCACACGGTTGACTTTTGTCTTCTTCTTTTGTTTCCAGCTCATGATTTTCACTGCGGCATTTCTACCTTTCCATCGGCAGAAGTAGACTTCTCCAAAGGCACCTTGACCAACACGCTGAAGGACTTCAAGGCCATCGATCCAGGCCGAAGACGCAAAGCCCACGCCACGTGAGGGGCTCCCAGATCCGCTGGATCTGCTCAGCATGGTCTCAAAGCCACTGGATGCAGACTTGCTCCGAGATCTGCTGGATCTGCTCAGCATGGATATGGCAGACTTGGGCGTCTGAGGCGTCTGATGCATCTGCTCCATTTCCTCATTGGAGAGGGTCAAGATTTCGGACATGGCACCAAATTTCTGTTTGAGAAACTCAATGCTCTGGTGCTTGCTGTTCCAAGTGCCGATGGCGAACGCCACCACTAAGATCACGCTACATGTGGCCCATGATCTTGGATCCATAGAGGGATTGTCGACTTGTTCGACTCGGAACAAATACGTCAGCATGTTCCCCGACAGCGTGAAAACCAGATGCCGCGTCACGTGACGCTCGACGAGCACCATGGTACCGAAGAATTGGAACACGTGCACCATGACCATCAACAGAAACCACTCACCAAAGCCAACGCAACAAAAGGCAGAAACGATGAAGGAACCGATGGAATGAGAGACCATAGCACCACGAAGGACCCGATGGCTGAACCAGCAAGGCCCCAGGAAGTAAGGCACCAAATTGCAAAGGAAATATCCCGCAGTTGTCGCGCGAAAGCTCAAGCCTATCCAACCAGATGGGGCGCACGGATAGCCCACAAAACAAAGGATGCTGGAAGACATAAGACCCAGAACCATCACAAATTTCTGCGCCTGAGCATGCTTGGGCTTGTCCGGTGGCACTTCGAACATGGCACCGGCAGCATGCAGGGAGTTGGCCACAGACTTGCGTACCGCCTACATACGCATGTTTTGTCTATCTATATGTATATATATACAAATGCCGCTCTAATTAGCATACCTACCTACATGGTACCAATGTGTGCATGCATCATTCGTGATCATGTAAAATATGTAATGTGCTGATATGCCCACTCTTGTCGGAATTACATGCACACGTTATTGTATGCAGGTACATGTGCAAATGTGTTAAGTGTAAAAATATATATATATATATATACAATTACAGTTATGTACTGTATACATATATATATATATGTGTGTGTGTGTGTGCATTTGACTAATTTGTGCGGAACATACAGCTGAGCCTCAACGGCTACATCTTCCAACGCGGGAAAGGTGAGGTGAGACCTTGCAGAGAACATGGATGTAATACGCATGAAGACATTCTCAAATGTTCAGCTCCTCAGTCGAATACAATGGCAAGCGCCAGCTAGCTGCTCGAGAAGCATTGCAAGCTACTGCCTAACCATCGACCTCGGGGCGTGCTATATAAGCTGTGCTAAGCTGCTACCTGCTAGTCTTCTTTCAGTCAAGTGCCCCAAGATGCCCCAAGCATCTTGAGAGTATCCTGTAGGAATGTATGGAGTATTTTCACCAGGGAGAGCAGGATGTCGAGAAACCCGACCAAATGGTTAAAGAGGAACCCTTCCGACAATCAAAGAACCGCCTTTTAAGGGCCTAGGGAATGGAACTGCCAACAGCGCCACTGGATGATCGTGGTGCGACTTGGCCAACAACCAACTGGTCATAACAGCAACAGTTGGGTAGCAGAAATAGCAGTCCTCATGCGTCCTCATCAAGAATTGGAGCCCTTCTATGGGAGAAGCAAATTGAAATATTTACCGTAAGTGGTGTTGGATCATGGTTGCAGCCATTATCAGCAATCGAGCGATCCGACAATCTATGTTGATTGCATTGACAACTGTGTGCATACTGCGAAAAAAAATCATTGAAACGGTTGGTTACTATATTCCATTACTATATTCCATAACCCAGTTATATAACCATTATATAAATGATGGGTTTTTTAATAATTTACTATACCCATTACCGGTTACTGAGCTGCTTGCATCATAGCCAACCTCCACCTGCCCTCGAAGCTCCTGGGGTCCGTACTGAAACCAACTCATCTCACGAAAGGATGCGCCATCCAAACATCCGAAGCGACCAAGCTGAGGGGAGAGCTGTGGCAAACTGATGGGAGGCATCCAACACAGCACAGGCGCACAGATATGTCGTTATGCAAATTCAAGGGCATATTCAGGTTTTACATTCAGGTGTTTTAGATATATGTAATCATTTAATTTCATTTTCCCCTGCAAATTGGATACATATATCTCATCATATAGGCTAATATCGATTACGAAGATATGGTACACATACCTGCACTTGGCAAGTTGTGAACTCAAGCCGCCGGGAGGCCAACAGCTGTGGTCAGGGACAGAATTTCCTATGTATAGAAGCAGAATTGGACAGGCTGGAAGATGCGAATGAAGTAAGAGGCCGTAAGCTACATCCAATTCAGCGAATGACTCTACGCTGTGTTTCTTGGTGGGTAATGCCCTGAGATCTGAGGTCATCATAAGCTCTTGCGCACGCTGACCAGTACTCAACTGCTCAAGACCCAAAAAACCGGCTCCTAGATGCCATGGATGCCTGAAATTGAAGACCTTCATCGTTGTATCACGAGTTCATTCACCCGGCCCCCACCCAAACAAAGTTCATTGGGAACTGTTGCCCTCAAAAAGCCGAACCCAAAAATCCACAAGAAATCAAGATCCAAAGAATCTAAAAAGCAAAAATCACTTCCTGTGGCGTCTGCGACAGTCTCCCCTGCCTTCTCGAAACAATCGCCAGCGTCCGACTGCACCAACAACCTGTCATAACCTGCGTGTGCACAGAAACACGACCAGTACATTCGTGACTCGTCAACTGACAGGTGAATAGCTGCGCATGTAAGCGTGCATATTGTGTAAGCAAAACAAGTGTAACATGGTTGTTCATCATCAAGGGAGTCCAATCTCCAGGCACTACAAAGACATAAATATATGGCTCTGTCCGTCCAAAAACGGTGTACCCCTATCTCGGGTTAGTTTCACAAGCAATACTGTGGTTTTTATTGTTGGATGGTTAGTAGGTACCAGCATGTATGGACCATCCCATCTGTGTCCCATTCATGTGCTGATTTGACACCTTTTCAACTTCAGCGTGCGCCTGCACCCACGACACGGCGAAGGCTGATGGAGACATTCCGTGTGTCGAAGGTCATGTCCACCTGGGGAGGTCTGGACACGTCACATGTGGGGGCTGGAAGCAACCATGGTAGCGAGAACCAACCGACCAACCAACCAACAACCAACAACGAACAAGTGATGGCAAACAATAATCAAAGAATGTGACACGCGATGGCCAACAACCACCAGCAACATCAAGAACAAGAACAAGAACAGCAGCAAGACAAGCATAAAGATCATAAAGCAACATCAAAAGCAAGTAATATGGGCATATATCGCATATATGGGCTATTGATTTTTGCAGGACATGGCATACCAAAATGTATCAAGTGGAGGGCCCTTCAGCCATTTTGTTGCAGGTTGCTCTTGCGCGCTGCCATCTTGATGGCTATGCGGTTGAACTATGTCCATGGTGCCTGCCACTCGGCTATGAAGCGCCGCTCCTGAAGAGGGAATCGCTTCACCGAGAAATAAAGACATCGATTTGCCGGCCCTGGTCATGGTCTGCCGAAGCCCAGATCCCCACGCATTCGATTTGAAGCTTCCTCTTCCGGCCACCTCCCACGATTCGAAGCTGCGGCTTGGCTGCAAGAGATCGTTTGGAGGCCAACATATCGCCAACCACCGGAGTACCATTCAGGCGCATCAAATGGCAAAGGGACCCACAACATCTGCCACTTGCAGCTGCTGTGCTCAGTTCTACGATGCTGCTGTGCTCTTCTTCTGACCTGGAGCCTGGATCAACACTCACCACTTGTAAATGCACGACCTGCTTCAGATGCTTCAGCTCTGAGCTTCCTTGGTCATCAGCGACCTCTTCGGCGTCCATACTGGAACTGGGGGATTCACTTCCATCCCTGGGATGGATCTCAGGTCGGACCCGTGTGGCAGTTCTCAAGTCCAGCATCTGAGTGTCCCCAGGAGATCCCACGCAACCGTGGACCAAAGCTCTGAACACATGATAGATCGAACCCTTCAGCAGTTGCTCACGCAGCTCTGAGTGGACCCTGGCGGTCAAAGCAACCAAACACAATCCACTGCAGCCAATCTCCAATCTACTCAGTGGCGTAGGCAAGAGGTTGCGACTGCGCATTTCTGGGACCAGAGCTAGAGATGATTCCAAGGTACCGGCATGTTTCCCTAAACTTCTCATGCCGCTTGGCTTCCACGCAACTGCGACACCAGGAGGGCAAACTGAACGAACCACCTGCCATGCAGCATCCCCGAAAGCCACAGGACCATCAAGGTGCAACGCAACCATTTTGACCAACTTGGCCCTTGCTGCACTGGACTCTTGGGCTTCTCGTACCTTGTTGAAGCGCAACTGAATGACGTCACCTGGATGAAGAATCCGGCTATCTTCGGCGTTCTGACCATTTAACGTCAATTCGCCTACAGCAATGGCGCGTTTCACAGACGACTTGGTGGGAAGATGTTTGCGAAATGCCTCGCATTCACGAGCGAAATGCCAGAAACGCTTGCCATCGGTATCAACGACAAACTCTGCAGAAACAAGGTCAGCAGGTCCAAGTGCAGGGCTGTCTAGCCCATTGTACCCACAATGTTCATTGCGGTCTGTGTCCTGAAGTTCCATTTTGGAGCCACACGCTAATTCGTGTTGTTCCAGAGCACGTTGAAATTGAAAAACACGAGAACAATGCCGACAAGCATAGCGTGACGCCCCGTCTGGTAGAGCTGGTGCTTTCAAATGGCCTGCCAGTGCGTGCTCATCTACACACCCTCGGCCACAAATATGACATGCACAGCCTTGTGTACCAGAAAGTTGACCAGACATTTCTTTGAGATTGGGCTCGACCTGCATGCTCTGCTGGGTGAACACATACGTCATGCAATTGCTGATGTTCATCAGTTGTTCCCCCTCATGCCGTCGGTGTTCATAGCCATATTGGGAGGCCCAATGAACGAAACCCAACGATCCGTTCCTCCACTTCCTTCTGCATCTCCACGCCGGTTGCGTGGGTACACGGCTCAGACTAGAAAGTGATCCAGACGCAAAGTCGTCCACATCTGCTGGGGCATGCCTCCGACACTCCACCCATCCGAGCCGCTCTGCTGAACCATGCAAATCCCAAAGGAAAGCTTGTTCGCCACAAAGAGTGATCTGAACTTCACACGCCACTGACTTCGCGGAGTGAAGAAAATGTGCCACCAATGCCACATGTCTTTGCACATGCTCGCTGGCTGGACGATGACAATCTACCTGAACATCTCCTAAGTGAGGAAAATTGAAAATCGCCACATCAAAGGGCCTGATGTCCCCATGCAATCCATGCAATCCATGCATCTCAGCCAAGCTTTGGAGCTGGCACGCATCCACTTCGTGCAGCACCGGAACTTCTCTCCTCAGAAGTTCCTCTCGATTCCCAGCAGCTGAGCGATATCTCTGGATCACCTCACTGCAGCTGAGCAAAGTGCTCGCTGTCACTTGGACGTTTTCGAAGGCTCGGACCAATGCCAGGGAGAACGAGAGATCTCCATCCCCAACCGTCAGCAGGCGTTTGACATCTTTAACGCGGCTCATGGCAGCAACGTGGCGTCGCAGGTGCGGGCCAGCACTCTTCAGCAGCCATGGCGAGTTCAACTCTTACAGCTGAATGGTTTTGGCACCTGAAAACCAGGCAGCCCACCCACATAAAATCATATAAAATCCGGATAGATAGAGCGTTAAATCATCCACCATCCATGTCAATGCTTGTGCTTAAGCTCCGAGGATTATTCAGTTGGGAAATGTTGATCGCTGGCTCTTACTCAGAAAAAGTCAAACTAGATTGGGCTTTTTTGACTCCTGGCGAGTGCATATCTCAGAGGGATTAATTGCCAGCCCTGTGCCAAATACAAATCTGTTGATCTTGACGCCTATATAAACTTGCACGGCAAAAGCTGCAAATGCCAAGCCAGATGTAATTCGACCTCAAAAATCAGCTTACCCAAATGTGACCCCTGTTGCTCGCATGGCCAGCTTATTTCTAGCCTCAAACATCCCATTTACCGTCACATATGGCTGTGGGTCAGTTCACCCTTAGTCCCCCTGGTTCCCCTATCATTAACCATTGTTTTCCCTATGATTTGGTTGGTCATTATACCCTATTATTGTTGCTTAAGCCATTGTTGTTGGTTAATATTGACCCAGCTCGCCATATATAACGCACTTCCAGTCCCTCTGTGAGATCCTGTGAGCGCGTCTCAAGTCCCAGTAAAATCCACCCAACTGTCAAACGGATCCCACGAAAGCAAGAAAACAACTCCCCGGGAACTTCGGAACAAAAAAACGATCTTAACCTCCAAGTGTGACTCAAAACCCAAGGTTCAAGAGAAGAATAGTCACTCTTGAAGCATCTGTTTCATGCTTAGCATCTGTTTCGTTAAGCATCAAGGTGCCAGAGGGGATCAGAGGGGCTCAGTTCCACCTGTTTGGAAGGTCAAAACCCGCAGGAACTGAGCCCCTCTGAGCCCCAAGAAAAGCTGCCGCCCGCCCCCGCTGGGCTTCCCCAGCGGCCCGCAATGGCTTTCTCGACGCAAAGACTGGCTGCAAGGCGAGACGCACGCCGTCGTAGTCCTAACGATGGATGTTGGATGAGGATCAAACAAATTGGCTCATGGATGTTCATAGCCAGATTATGGTTGGTTGATGGTTGGTTGATGGTTGGTGGTCAGTTGATGGTTGATGGTTTGTTGATGGTTAGTTGATGGTTTGTTAATGACTTATGATGGGTATTGATGGTTTGCGGTGGCCAATGGTGGTTATTGACCGTTAGCGGTGGCCGATGGATGCTTGATAATGGACCGTTAATATCCGATAATGATGGTTCATGGATGGTCACTGAATGCCAAGACATGCTAAGACTTCTACACGGCGCAACTCTCAGACAAAAATTGATGGTTGTAGTGGGCTATGTTGGTGCACATTCAAATCCGTTGGGTTTCTCAACGACTCTCCTGGACTTGACTAAGCTATGAATTACACCATCCGGCTGCAAACACTAGCCCTAGAACAGTGGACCTGCCACGAAAAGACCATGTCATCCTATGTCCTTCGGTGTCACGTGCTCTCCGCTCTCCTGGCCATGTTAGCGGAAAGCCACGAGTACCCGACAGCAGCGGGGTCCTCGGGTTCAAAGTACAGCTGCCGTTGTACCTGGACCAATGGGTGACCCTTCAAGGCCCTTGCTTGACCAAGATTCCACGGGGGTTGCGGGGGACGGGGAACATGACATAACATAACCATGGAAGTAAAAACGGAAGTAGTCATCGATCATCATGGATGATCGTGCTAGTCTTGGCAATCATCAAATCATCATGGCTACTGTATCCATTCACAGCAGGGTTGGAAACAGTTGCCGTGATCATCCATGATCATTACACCTGTCACCAATAGTTGGTAACATGGGGGTGACTAATAGATGCTTCCCGTCTTATCGACCAGTTCCACCGCTCATCGATACTGACATTTATCATCTTGGACCGTCAACTAACCATAACATCAACCACAAATGAACCTTTCAACATGGATAAGTCAACGGTCAATTAGCCAAGCAACCACATGCAACCACCATCCATTCGTCAACCACATTACCCACATGTAACCATCCATCAGCCACCAACCATTCGCAGCTGACCAACGACCCCCCGCCACAACCAGCCGCGCACCGCATAGTCCACCGCCTGCCGCC
>VSDK01012907.1:566929-616122 GCA_009767595.1 Symbiodinium kawagutii | reverse complement strand
TTTGGCTGCGCCGATGACCTCCACTGTGCTGCGCGACAGCAGATGTAGCCACCTATCAACTAATCATGTGAGGGAAATCGTAGGAAGCGATGGAGGAAAGCATGGGAAATCAACTAATGGCTACCCAGGATGAAGCTAAACCCCTGGTTGATTAACTAGGGGGATTCCCATTTTAATGGAAACTACTCATGATATATTGATGAATAAGGATTGAAACCGGGAAACCTCAGAAAACCGTGGGGGGAAACCCTCAAAAACCATAGGCAAGCATGGGCAAACACCCTTATGAAGACCATAGGAAACCATGCGAAAAAAATCGAAAAAAGCTATAGTTCCTAAGGTTCATTGCCATGGTCAGACACCCAGCTCCGTTCCATTCATGACTTTCAATGGTTCACTAGCTGGCTAATAGATGATAATTGGGGATAATGACCAGCAGTTGAATAGGCGGAGATGCCAGGGATCAATGGACCGTCAATATCTGCAGAGGTGAATTTGGTTTGGCCAGTCTTGGAAGACTTGAAGTACGCTAATACTTAGGTTTAGAATTTCAGACTGATTTACTTATTTGGATTCAACTCTCTGAGTAGCCAATACTTTATGGAAAACCAGTGTGAACAGTTGTCATCAAGGTTGACACCATCCCGAATACAGGCACCAACTTTGTTGCCGAGCGTATTCACTAGTAATCGCAAGCATGCACAGAACAAATTAAACATCATTACTAGTAGTATTCACTAGTTACCACAATTAATCGATGAATGGTGAGAACTATGGTAACATCTGTGCATGTCTCTCTTCCACGTTGACTTCGGTGAGGCACCAGTGGTGCCGACCCAATGAAAGCTCCACCAAGAAGTTCGTGTCATAGCGCTGTCGCTGTGAAACCCTTCTCGTGCAACATCTCTGGGGAGGATAACCCCCAGAGATCTAAGCATCCACGTGGCCTTCTAATCAATTCGCGTCCGAGCCACTGCAAATACACATATTTTGCCCCTCCTAGTTGAAGAAACTGAAAGCATGACGTGCTTCTGCTTCACATAATCTTGCCAAGAATCATCCGTTTTTTGGCTTTGAGCCCTCAAGACTTGCCACAACCATAGCACTGACAAGTCTTTACACCTGAGCATGGTTGCACAGCCACAGGCTGCACGGGTATAGCACTTTCACATCTCCATACATTTATAGTTTCTGCTGGCCTCGTCACAGTTCTCCGGTTTCCCCCACTTCCAATCATCAATCGAGCAATTCTCCAAACCTCTGCTTGATCACTAGGGTCACAACTATGCTACCATTTGCTTCGGAAATCTCCATGACAATCTGAATAAATCATCCCTGATGACCCCCATATATCAACCAGCAGTTAAGTTCACCATCAATCAACCATCATTCAACATCACCCTATCTGGTTCATCCAGGACGGTCATGGCAGGAGCTGCATCCACGGTCCCACGAGCCGCTGACTTCGCGGAGCGGCGCCTGAGCCGCTTCGGAGCCGACACGCTCCGCGGCCGCCACCACGTAGCGCTCCCGGGCCTCGGCCGAGACTCAACATGCGCGGCGGCTGATGAACGAGTAGTCACCAACCATAGCAACGGTGGGGCATAGGAACCAACCATAGTAGGTTGGTGCTTCATGATGTTTGATGAGGCTTAATGGATGGTGAATGATGGCTTAGGGTAAAAAAAGGGCAAATAGGAAGCTGGTGGTGCACTAGATGGGCAACTACAAAGGGTATGTAGGGTATTCAACCAACTACAAAGAGTATGTAACCCCCCATGGGAAATTATCGTGAACGCGCAACTGGTGGTTCTGCCTAATGAGGCTTAACTAATATGTTATATGTTCATTTTATATAGAGTCATGGGGGGGAATTGGTAACGAACCATAGGTTTCCTACTCCACTACCTGCACACCGCGCAAACCCTCTTTTTGCGCGCCAAGGCTCAAACTCGTTAGCGCCGCCCTTGCTCCCTTTTGGAGCTCGGGGGTGGGAGGGTGGGTACCCTAACCTTGAACCTAAAGGGTGAAACAGCTAGAGATTACAGAAAACCCCGCACACGCAAGCTGAATGCAACAAGTTTCCTACTCCACTACCTGCACACCGCGCAAACCCTCTTTTTGCGCGCCAAGGCTCAAACTCGTTAGAGCCGCCCTTGCTCCCTTTTGGAGCTCCTCCCCCCCTGCTTAGTCCGGGCGCGAAACGCGCCACGGACCGGTCGGCCAAAATTTGCAATGAATTAGTTCGGCGTTAAATCAGCTGTCGCCATCTTTTGCGCCACACCGCGCGCTGCTTCACGCGACTCCCATACGTATGTCTGAAACGAGTCGCTCGACCAGCGGCCCCATCTCTTGACCAAGGCCGTGTCTCGAAATTGAGACCACAAGGCGCTCGCACCTCCGAATCTCAAAGAATGCGTACCTAGCTCGCCGCCAGGCATTCCGAGACCCTTTGCGGCCCTTTCGATGAGGGCCTGTATGGCCGCGCGCGGGATAGGCCGCTCGTCTGGCGAGCGGAACAGCATGTCTTCCGCCTCGGATCCCCCCTGATACCTTTGGGGAAAATGATGGAACAAGGTCACCATGGCTTGAACAACGCAGACTGCGCCACCCGTTCGGAAATGGTTCCGAACCTGCCCACGGTTATATATGTCTGTTTTGGAGCCTCTCACGGTGATGACCACTTCGTCTGCTTCGTTGAGCCGGTCAAGGCCCAGAGCTTTCCCGTTTGACTTCAAGGTGATATCACTTCCTCTCAACCCTCGGTTTGGGTCCTGGTAGCCAACGTCCAAGTACTCGGAGGCTCTGAGAAGGAAGAAAAATCCTAAGGTCAGTGCTCCCCAAAGCAGGCTAGCTTCTTGGGAATGGCCAAACTGCAGGTGATCACCCAACCATTTCAGCATGTCGGGTGTCACTGGCATGCGTCTCTCTTTCGTGCCATACCTCCTCCTCAGCCCTGCCAGAGCTAAAGGAACTCTTGGCATGTGTGCCAGTGGATCTGGGTACCCCAGTGTGAGGTGCATCGATCTGATCGCTGCCAATCTGAGTTTGATCGTTCCCGGAGCTTTCACCTCGTTAGACGAGGAGTGCACCAAGTAGTCGAGGACGAGTTGCTCCTCCACACGGTCATAGTGAGGAACATACCTCACCGGATCCAGCCCTCTTCGCATGCAGAAGAGAGCCCACCAGCTCCACTGAGTTTGGTAGTTGGATGCGGTACTTTTGGAGTACCTGGAAAGCAAGAGAGCAAATCCTTCTTGCTCAAATTCATGTCGGCCTTGAACTGTGGCCAACCGGAATGCTTTCCCAGGGGGATGCCTCTTCGAGGCAGCTTTGGGGCCCCCCAAGAATGGAGTGTCAGGTTCCACTTTGGGTGACCTCCCTTTGCGCGGAAGGTTAAAGCGAACTCTTTTTCTTGTTCCTCCAACCTTTCGGGTTTCCAAAGGCGACTTCAACTTCGCCTCGGAGGATCTCCGTGGGGAGGAAAACTTCCTCCACAAGTACCATCCAAAACTTTGGAGGAGCCATCCAAGGAGCAGTACCAGCACAACTGCCCCGAGGTCAAAAAGCACCCCACTGAAAACGTCAAAGGGAAGCATCCCATCTTCCTCGATTCTTTGAACATCTTGGGATTGAGCCAAGCCAACTCCGGAGTTAATGGAGTCCAACTCGCTTTCTTCAACCCAGACCATTGCACCTTGTGCACCCTGGGTGAACATCGCAGTCACCACCCCCAAAGGTCCGGGCGAGAAACTCGCCACGGACCCTTGGGGTTGGTGTGCAATGGCGTGATTCCTGTCACGTTCCGCATCGTCCTTGGAGTTGGCCTTGCGCTCCTTTTTGCGGTCCTTCTTGATCTTCTTTCTCCTCGCAGAGTCGGGCTTCCTTTTTCGCTCGACTTTTTCCTCTTGAGCCTCTTTCTTGAGGACTTGCTTGAACTCGGCCAAGTTGGCCTTGGCACTGGCTGCGAATGCGTCGTCCAGAATTTGTCCACCCTCCTCGGGTGAAACCTCGGTGAGGTTGCTTGGTTGGCTGTTATCAGAGGTGGTTCGTGGCTCGCCTTGTCGATTTCGCGCAGCTCGTTCCCTCGCACGGTGGGCCCTTCTTGCCACCCAGATAGGAACTCCTGCCGCGATGTCTTGTTTCAACCTTGCGTCTGAGACCAAAGGGACCGACGCACGTGGACCAACCGGATTCAGTATACTCTGCATTGTTCAGTCCACTCTGGTACTGAGTTTCGGCTTCGGTATAGTGTTTGGCTCGTTGAGCGTGTTCTTGGGCACTCTTCTCTGCAGCAACCATGCTCTTGACCCTCAAGTCGGCCAAATGTTCAAGCCTCTCCACCAGTTCGGATTTCGCTTGGGCCGTTCCTGTTGCCGAGTTCAAGGCAGTTTGAAGGCTCTCCCAATTCTTCGCGTCTGCATCGGCTACAGCTTTCAGCAGGTGCAGGTGTGCACTCCCAAAGCGCATCTTTCTTCTTCTGACCTGGGGGGTTTCTCCTTCCAGGATCTCTTCTGCCTTGGGCTCAAGGGATTCAACCCCCTTTGTTGAGCTGGAGGCCCCAGTCTCTTCCATAGGGACATCCATCGATTCGGATTTGGGGTTGACGGTGAGCTCTGCTGCCGCTTCCTCCTCCCTGGTTTCCGCTCCTTCCTCTTCCATGGAGACGTCACTGCCTTCCTCCTCTTCCTTTGGCTTCGTCGTGGAAGCAGCAGGGGTGGACATCACCACTTCAACGTCCGAGTCATCAGGTGACCAGTCGCACTCATCGCCTTCTTCAGGATCCCCGGGCGCGATACACGCCGCAAGTCTCCTGGATCGAACGGCCTGTGTGCTCGGATCAACTTCGATGCCTCCTTGAACATCGTCGGGCAAGTTGCTTCCCAACTCGAAGGCAGCTGAAGCCACCTCTTCTGTTACCAAGTTGGGTTTGCTTTTGGGTTGCCAAGGTCGGTAAGCAGGGATATCAAGGGCTGCTGGGTTGAAGTCGCTCCCACTGGCCGCGGAGCTGGCTGACTCACCCTTCCTTGCCCCTTTGGCTTCTTCTCGCTTCCTCAGCTCAAACAACATGCCACTGGGCGGCACGTCCCTCGGCTTGTCCCACTCAGTGATGCTCAAGATCGCTCCAGGTGGGACATTGCGATCACAAAGCCACACATCGTTTCCTGTTTTTCTGAAAACGCATCCTGCGTCGCTGGCAGCTTTGACATTCACCTTCACACAAGTCTCCAAGTCCAGACGCCATTTTCCCGTTCTGGATTCAGGATCATGGAAATGAAGGTCTCTTGACTTCCGAAGGAGCCCCTTCTTTTGGATGGATGCGGTGTGTCTCCTGTAGGATCCATGCACAAGTACGTTGGGAAGTTCATTGGGTGGGACGATGGCCGCAGGTCCCACCACTCTCTCTTGGGTGTGGCCAGACCAAGCTGCAACCCACCAGACTCCATCTGCGTCGGGGGTCGCCACAACCCTGTCCTTTGCATCGGCCTCGATGGCATCCCACAAGGTCCACCCTCCATACCGGCGGCAGGATTCATGCGAGCTGAGGTCATCCCACTTGACCCATCCTTCTTCACTGATTGGACATTCCGGGGTCCCAGCTGCATGACGCAGCACATAGCTCATTGATTTCATGGCCTGTTCATTGATGGGGAGATCTTTATTTTTCTTCTTCCCTCGTCCTCCTACCATGCTGAAACTCAGATTCGGGGGGTTCTTCTCGAGCCACTGTTCAAGCACCTTTCGGGATTCTTCCTCCCAATGGAGCTTGCACACCCCGACCTTCTGTTCAACCTGTGCTGCTGCCCAACGGGTGGCCAAATCGCAAAGAACCCTGGGGGCTGCCAAAAGGGCTTTCCGGACCCTGTCATCAGCCACCAAACCTTCATGAAAGGTTGAACCTTCAACCAGTTTGCAGACCTCCTGGGGTTGAATCACGCGAGCTGCAGGGCCATCTGGGCCCTTTCCAAGAAGAAGTAGACGATCTTTTCGTCGAGGGTCACTTGATCCATCATGAAGGCCGGGGAGTGGGCGCTTGGGATCCCATACGAGCGCCCTTCCCTCCTTCGGTCTCTGAAGTGTTCCAGAAGGTTTGGGCTTGGTGGCCCCAAGGTAGGGCATCGAAGAATCCACTTTAAGTACGCCAGGCTCCCAACACTCCAGGGGCAGTTGCCCTTCATCTTCAAGCCACTCGAGAGGATACCCCGCCAAAGGTGGAGTGCAGGGTTCATGATCGGAGGTCACCCAATCGAAAGGTCTTTCCCCCCATCGAGTGGCCACAAGTACCCATCGCTTCCACCAAACCTGGTCTTTGAGGGATCTTCCGCAGATCGGCCGGACCTTCACCTCGAATCCTTTCTTGGCAATCTCAGGCTTGAGGTCCTCTATCGCTGCTTTATCTCGACAGTCGATCCACCAAAGGTCGGCTTCATTGATGAGTTCAATCGGGAATGATTGTTCCTTCCCACTCTTTGACATCAGGGTGAGGCAGGCCAACAGGGGTTGACCCGGGCATGAAACATGCCTCAGGTCCTTCCCCGCTCCGTCCACCAATCTTGCCCCCGAGGCTTGCAGAGCAGCAACGTAGCTTTCAGATGCTTCCCCGAAGTTCAGGAAGCTCACATCCAAAATTCTCGATGGGAAGAGTGGCTTGGGAAATTGAGAAGGATTCCTGCTCTCAGCCAGCCTGCAGGCCTGTGCAGCGTCAGAGTCTGCTTGCCCTGCCCAGATGAGAGCTCTCCGTTGCCACCCTCTGTCCAAGAACTTCAACAGAGCACTGTCAGGTTTCGGAAGATGTTCCAAGCCAGCCTCCTTGATCACGACGTCAGCATCCTTCCTGGTCAAGGCATCGGCCACCACATTGTGGTAAGTTCGCAGGTAGGCTGTGTGCAAATGGAACCCGTAGCAGGCCTCGATAGCCGCCAGGACCTGGAGGAGGAAACTGGCCAGGGGATGCCTGGACTGGCGGGAGTTAATCCACCGAATCACAACTTGGTTGTCCCCCATGTACAGGACTACCTTGCCCTTCCATTGCGCGTGTTGGCTAACAGCCAACAGCAGAACCGCCAGCAATTCAGTGAGAGCCACCATGAAACGTTCAGGGTCATCTTCTCCATCTTCTTCCCCCGGGCGCGAAACGCGCCTCGGGTAGCAGAGGTCTTCGACCGCTTCTCTTTCCATCTTCTCAATGATTTGCTTGTACGGTTGAACGTCAAGTGAAAAGGCCAACTTGTTCGACCAGTCAACAGCCCCTACCCGATCCAAGGTAGCGTCGCCCGATGCCCACACAACCCTTTGTTGGTAACCGGGCATGGCCAAAAGTTCTCGCAAGGAAAGGGCCTCAGTCATCGGATGGGTGAACCTCACTCCCCACTCGGTGCGGTTGTCAACCAAAAGTCTTTGGAGTTCAACGGCCTCCCAAAAGTGGACCCACACTCTCCTCCTTTGTTCTTCGTTCCCTCTTGGTTGTGCCATGCCATCCGTTGTAGGCGGACCAAGGAGGGCATTCGTGGCTGACAAAAGGGGCTTGAGCGAGGGGAGCACCGATATCCAGAACTGTTGGTTTCCCCTCAGTTCTTGGATGAGCTTCAAGGGGATCCTCGTGTTCCCATGGTCAAACTCAGGCAGGTGAAGAAGATAGGAAGCCTTCTCAAGCTTCTGTGGTGGAAGGGCTCGAGTGTTTCTCTCAGTGTCGTACATCAAGCCCCAGATGAGTTTCCTCGTGTCTAAGGCTCCTTCCACCTCATCTTTGGCGGCATTAATCGCTCCATCTCCCAAAGCCTTCCGGGTACACTCCTCCATGGTGTGAACTGAGATCCACGGTCGAATCCCAATCTTTGGTTCAATCAACACCGCATCGTCCATCACAACACGAGAGACTGGAAAGCGGTCCCATCGTTCCACGAGGGTTCCGAAGGTCTGAACATGCTATGTCCCGATTTGATGAGCCAAGCGAACAACATGTACTCACCGGGGGCACCAGTCCATCCGAAGGTCAGGCTGTTATACAGCACGGTGATGTTCTTTCCAGGGGCCCCAAACTCTCCTCCAGGCAGGTCCGCAGCGAAGAGCCTCGTGTCTTCTCCTCTGACAGGTATCCACTTGAAGGCATCAGAGACATCCTTTTTGGAAACCAAAATTGG
This sequence comes from Symbiodinium kawagutii, assembly GCA_009767595.1. Taxonomy (NCBI): domain Eukaryota; class Dinophyceae; order Suessiales; family Symbiodiniaceae; genus Symbiodinium; species Symbiodinium kawagutii. Next base: position 607,981 of record VSDK01012907.1, on the reverse strand, counting down.
TGTGCCGGGGTATCTTGTCTGCCACCACACAATGAGCCGAGCGATCTCATCGTGTTTCGGCTGCAATGCCGGTGGGTGCCGGGTTTTGTCACAAAATTCGTTGATGGGCTTGGCATCCCAGATCACTCTCCCCTTCGAGGAGATGGTCCGGTTGGGTAACATCTTTGGCACCCTGGCCATGGCAACGGACACAACCCCCTTGAGTTCTTCGCCTCCTTCATCGAAGCACAGAAGTACCCTTCCGCGGCTAGCGTCTTTCCACAATTGCTGCGCGGCCTCCTCGAGGTGTTCTTTCAGACTCGGGTGCGGGCCACATTGAACCCTTTCTCCCACTCCTCCTTCATATCGAGCTGAAATTCCCCAGATGGCATTCTCTCTTGCTTTACTGAGGAGGTTGGGGGAGACAAGCCCTTCGAAAAAGTCCGAATGCAGGCCTTCAAAGTGGTCCCCTTGAGAGGCAACCCAAGTTCTCCTGATCCCTCTGTTGGCTTCCTCCCATCCTCCAGCTGCTTGGAGGACCCTTGATCCCAACTCAGCACCCTTCTTGAAGGCATCCTTGTCATAGGGTGTTGAAGTGACAAACTCCAAGTACTCTTTGCACGCTTTTTCAAGATCATCCTTCAGGGGGGGTTGCAAAGGGCCTTTCAATTCTGGTCCTTTCAATCCTTCATACCACGGTGCGGGGTTACCGGGCGAGAAACTCGCCTCGGTTCCCCCAACACGGGCCGTAGGACCTGATGTAGATGACAAAGAAAAAGAAGCTCCTCCCCCCCCACCAGAGCGCGAGGACATGACCACTGTAGCGATGAGATCAGCCATGTGAGGTGAGTACATGGCACTGAGGGCAGTGGCTTGGCCTTCAACTGGATCATGGTCATGGAGTCGAGGGCACTTGAGACTGAGGGTTTGCTGCATTTGAGCATCAGTAGTGCGAATCAAGGTGGGTTTCAAATGAAGACCACCTTCAGGAGAGGACAGACCGGTTTGACATTGGTCAAGGCGTGCTCGAAGCCAACAGGGTGCGGCCAAAGCGTCAAGAGCCATGGGTTCCTTCCATGCCATCGAGGTGAGAGGGTTCTCGAGGTGAGCCTCACGTTTGCCAGCAACTTGAAGTGAACACAATTCCAAAATGAACTTCAAGTGGACTCGCCCTTCTTGGAGGCGAGGAGTCATGTCGCAATTCCGAAGCATGGCAAGACGAATCCAGGCACAAAAGGGTGTGCAGGGAAAGGCGCCCCAAAGGTGCTTGGGCTTCAGTCGCTGGACCAAAGCACGGCCCAGAGAACGATCCTTTGCCCGACGGAAGTCTTGCCCGTGATCAAGGCCAAGAAACAAAGCGGTTCCCCCCTTGGCCAACACAGCTTGAGAGGCCCGTGCTTTGCCAGCATACACCTCCAAAAAATCCAAACCGTGAGACAACGCTCGACGGAAAACATCGGCTTGAGGACCAAGCCAGATGGCCAACTCTTCATCGGACCACTGGGTGGGTGGAAGGTCCTTGACTTCAAGGGCTCCAGGTGCCCAGGCGCCAATGCGTTCACTGGCATCCGATTGGAGGTGAAGACCCAAAACTGATGGCGGGCGAACCCCTGCTCTCCTTGGCACCTCCTCAGGGGTCGAACATCGAGGGCACAGCAAATAGTCCCGGGCGCGAACCGACGCCTCGGAACCATGTGCTGCTTCAAGATGGCATTCCCATCCCGCTGCGATGACATCTCGAATCACTGGAGGTTTACGCTCAAGTTGAGTTGGAACCAACAGCCGCATGTGTCCCTGATGGACCAACAAGTGAATTTGTTGGCAAGCTTGCCCTGAAGACAAAGCTCCCATGATAACCTCTGTGGAAAGGTCTCCATCCGATGCCATTCGAACAACGTTAAGAGTGCTATCCAACAAGTTGCTCGGTGGAAATGAGGCTAAAGTGCGATAATCTTTGTCATGAGACCAGTGCAGCAGGTCATGAACAAAGACCCTCAAGTCCGCTTCGGACCTGGGCATCGTCTCTGGGCAATCTCCCAAGTGGCGGCTGGCTTCAGAGGCTTGTTCAATCAGCTCTTGCCTCATGTCATTGGCCTGTGCTTGCACTTCGGTCCAGGTAGGAACTTTCCCATGCTTTTTCTGAAGGTGACCGGCGGCACAGTGCAGCAAAAGGCATTGCCGTGCTTCGGGTCCTCGGTCTTCGGGATCTTTGTTGAGGAGGTCTTTGGTCCATTGACCTGAGGGATACAACTTGTCCCCGAAGTCCACAACGTCCCAGTAGCCACCTGCCCATGAAAGAGTTCCCCATCCCACATTGTCTGCCCATTCAAGCTCCGAGAGGCAACCAACATTGGGAGAGCATCCTGCTCGGTTTGCAGTTGACCCTTGAAGAGCTTCATCCGCAGCAGGGACAACCCTTTGCCCTTGCAGTCTCAAGAACTCTTCGAACGTCTTCTGCTTGCAGGGTCCGACTGGGATCTTCTTCCTTCAGGAGCAGGAGCTGGTTCTTGACGTAGGTTTCGAGTTGTTCCCCAAGACCTGTCACCAAATGAGATTTGTCAACTTCCCCCATGAGGCGCTGTCGATCCTCGACATCTTTACTCAGTTGGTACCCCTCAATCTGGGCCTCCCGAGTCAGCTTGCCCTTGTCATTGTCCTCGAAGAAGGAGAAGTCTGGGCCTTCAAGCAGCTCGACCATCTCGGCTTCCTGATCGGTTGGGTAGATGCGGGTGAACTCCTCCGGCGGTTCCTCTTGGCTTGTGGCTTGAGTAGGCATCAAACATTCTCCAACTTTGGCCTCTGCAGTTTGACCTTCAGTGTGAGGTTCTCCTCCTACTTTCTTCATCTTTTTACCTTCTGCCACCATCTCCTGGTTCTTGGCCTGCTGCGTCCTCCTTATTGATTCCATTTGTTCGGAGACCTGAGCTTCGGTGAGCTTTGCCCCACTTCGAAGCCCACCCCTCCTCAGCATCTGGAGTTGGACCGCCCAATCAAGGTGCTCCCACTTCGGTGCTGTTCCATGTGAATGGGGACAAGAGGCCGGCTTGGCACAACCTCTGTGGCAAAGGTGATCCCAACAAAGGTACCTCGCACCCTTCTTCTCCTTAGGTCGATGGTCCAGGGCTCTTGCCGCTTCTTTGTTGGTCAAGGGCGGTCCCAATAGGCCTTTGGGACTGACTTCGGCTTTGCCGGTTTTGGCCCCCGGGCGCGAATCCGACGCCTCGGGTTCCTCCCCAGCCTTTCCACCTTGGAGGGATCCCCCAGGTGATCGCTTCAACGCAACTTGCCAACATGCTCTCGACAAAACTGTTGTGCCTGGGAATCACATCGGTCTGGAAGTACTCATGGTGGTCCTCAAGGAAGAAAGTTCGGGGGAGCCTCAACCAAGGTTCACCGTCTTCACCAGGAGCAGTAACAAAGAACCTGATTCTTTCAAAGGTTGGGGACTCTTCTTTCATCGCTCTTCTCAGTTCTCTGTCCAAGTCCCTCAACTCCTCAATGTATCTTGCCCAGAGCTCTTCCCAAACGCCAAAGATCGCGTGAGCCGGCCACATGTAAGCATGATCCTCCCCCAACTTCAGCAGGTAGGTGGCTGCTTGCTCAAAGGCAGAGTAATGCTCAGAACCATAGACGCAGGACACTGCCCACGCTTCTCTCAAGGCGTTTCGATACCAAGCATTGAGGGTCATGGGGGGTTTTGGCCTCTTCTCGAGTTTCATGTCAACACACCCAGTCCATCCGTCGAACTCTTCTTCGGACGTCAAAGGGAAGTCCGCCACCGAAAGGCAAAACTCAGGAACAGTTTTCGAATCCTTTCCCCCCAAATTCATTGAGGCAAGTCCATAGGCAATCCGGTTGTTGATATTGACAGGGAACTGCATGAGTCTCAGCTGAGGTCTCCCTTGAGTGGATGTTGCACGGAGAGAGTGGAAAAGTTCTTTGCCTACGGTAGCCTTTCCCAAAACCACCGTGAGTGCATCACACCCCCGAACCAAGTACACAAGTCGTTCCTCCACCTTCCCGATGGATGCCAACTTCCCTTTGTCATGGCTGGCTGCTTCGTCTTTGGAAGTTACAGCTTTGGCAATCGCCTGAAGGGCTTTGGTGGTTTCATCCATCCTTGGGGGTTCGCCATCGGTGTATGCTCCCATGTGCCGTGGGCGTGCCGCAGCTGCGAAAGCGGTGTGTGACCTGTGTTGGGCTCAGGGTGGTACTTGACCCATCCCTTCCGGTAATGGAGCAACACCCCTGGGTCGGTAGAGGCTTGTGGCACTTGGCATTGGATGAGGCTCATCAAAAGAGGTTTTGATTTCCACCTCACCACCCGGGCGCGAAGCGCGCCGCGGGTATGGAGAACTTGGTTCAGGAAAGACCTCAACAGCTCTTGGCCTGTCAACCCTCTCAATGCTTTCGGAAGAAGGCAGGTGGGCATAGAGTCCCAAGTCCAGAACTGGATCACCAGTTTGGTCCTCAACAACCCATTCGGAAATCGGGCAATCTTCCGTGACAAGACGAATGATGGCTTTCCTTGCTTTCACAGGATAGTCCTTTGGCAGCCTTGTCACGTATGTTGTTGCCTGCTCTTTGAGTTCCTCCCACGTTTCCCTTGGCCCGCAACCATCCCGAGAGCAAGTCTTCAAAGCAGCAGCTTCGTCCTTTCCTTCGAGAATTTCACGGAGGTACTTCCCAAGCACAGTGGCGTTTCCTCCTCCACTTTGAGGTGGGGGGGATGTTACCAAGGTCAGCTTCCCATCTTCCCCGGGCGCGAAACGCGCCTCGGGGTCAAGGGGCTTGGTGGGTACACTGGGCGTTGGGGGGATGGACGAGGAGCCATTCTTGAAACGGGTGGAGGGTTTGACCTTCTCTTCCTTTGCCCCATGCAACTTGCAGAGCCTCAACCCCGATTTGGATGACTTCACCTCTCTGTCGCATCCCTTGTAAACACAAGTACGTTTGGATGCTTGTCCCTCATACAAAGCCCGATGATGGTTGCAGCAAGCGAAGTAGTGATTCCCATCTTCATGCTTCAGGTCTTCCGCACTACTCACTTCAGCATCTGATGGCAGTAACTTCACTTTGTTGCCACGAGCTGCATCCTTGCAAGGGACAAGGGACAGCGGCGTGGGCTTGCCATTCAAAAGGAAGGCCACTGACTCTGCTTGACATGCTGCTTCATCCTCAGGTTCGGATTCTGTTTCAGAATTCTCGTGTCTCGGTGTGGACGTTCCACTCCCTGGGGGAACTCGGCTTCGGGGTTTCCTCCGGCTTCGGCAACAGCACCCGGAACAGCAGACCAAACCCACCATCTTCTTAATGGATCTGCCAATTCCTCCGAAGACCCCAGCAGTTGAGTAACCACACAACCACGCAGCGGTCGCGCAGCGAGCCAAGGGTCCCTTCCCAGCCGCATCCTGGAGGTCAAAGTCCGTGTTCCTTGGGATGATCGCCGCCGCAACGGCATGCATGCAATCATCGTCAGGTTGACCGCAAGGCCTCGTGGCGCACAAGTGGACTCTGCAGTTCATCCCTTCAAGTTGATTCCGATAGTATCGGTGGGATGCCGCATGAACTGTGTCACACTCTGCCTTGAAACCATGACGGTTAGCACGACCTCTCAACGTACCATGGCGGAGTCGGGCTATCGCTGTTCCGTCTGTCACCAGCAGATCAAACGGTTCGCGGCCCTCACCTCTACCCCTGACATCCTGCTGGACAAAGGCAGCTGACCATTCCTCTCGGCCTTGGGGTCCATACCATTTAGGTCTGAACACTCGGACTCCATGGATTTGAGCCAATTCGTACCATTGTCCGTGCCCCCTCACGTACCTCCAAAAGGCAACTCCGTTTCGCCCCAAGGGTATCACCACCCAGTTACAGGTCCAAACGAGGAGCTGCAGCATGAACAGGGCGACGGAGGCCACAGCAAGCCAGTAGGACCAGCGAGCTGCAAGGCCAATGGATGCACACAGGGTTCCGCAGTAATGCAGGCTGGTCGAGGCTGCGTCTGCGATGAGCTTCAAGCTCAACTTGATCAGCCATTCAAACGAGAATGGCCAAAAGCTTTGTGGGGAATCTTTGTCCGGGCGCGATGGCACGCCTCGGACATCACCCTCTTGCTTCGGTGCTTGGCACTCCTCCCCGGCAGGACACGTATCGTTCCTTGCAAAGAGATTTGGGAGGCCGATGTCGCCAACCCCCCAGGATTGGGACACCCGTGCCAACGGGTCGCACAAGAGCAGAAGAGATGCGAGAAAACCACGCAGCATCATCATCCCCACCCCAGGCTACCCTAACCTTGAACCTAAAGGGTGAAACAGCTAGAGATTACAGAAAACCCCGCACACGCAAGCTGAATGCAACAATAACCATTAGTAAACGTTAGGAACAAACTATGGGGAGAATCATTGACCATATCCACAGTGTATATATCATGGTCAATCAAGGGCTCAAAGTACCGAAATAACTCGCCTTGTCTGGACTTATGATGCCTAATCAAACTGAAGGATTGTGAATAATGATCTTGGACAACAATGAGACAACAAGGAGCTGTAAGACGAAAAGCAAATCCAGCCAGAATCAAACGATTGCTGGGGTGGCATTTTCCAATTGGAATCCGTAGTCAAAGACCTCTACCCCTTGATACTTTGATGGAGGGTAGTAAACCTCCCAATTTTACCAGATTTTTGATCCATCGGAATTGAATGAGTAAATTCGGGTTCTGGTTCAATTTCGGGGGCCCCTTTGTTCATCGCAAGGACGGCTCAATCCCTGGAACTCCCAGTTTGCTCCGACTTCGAAAGGACAAGTCCTTACACATATACATGGGAGGTTCTCAAAATGGGGGGCCCCCAAAATGGTTGGTTTATTACCAAAAATTGGTCAATAGTAGATGCTACTGGGGTATCCCATATTTTGAGAAAGCATCTTTTATAGATAAATGCAAAAATTATACATGCAAAATAGCATAATGTTCAGAATGATATCCGACCTGGATGATTGTCAACTGAGACAGCTCGGGACAATTGCAAAATTATATGCAAAGCAGTTCATGAAGTGACCACAAAACCAAAAGCTCCACATCCTGTGTGGGCCTTCCATGCAAACAGTCCAACGAAATACATCTGCGACGACAAGCGTATCCGAAATGAATCAATCACATTCCAATAACTGGGGCCAGAAACATATCCATTCCTCGCGGGCGATTGTCAGACCAAGACTGGCAGTAGAGTCAACCCCACATCTCTATCCCAAACGTACCCGGTGCGACATGAGGCTGCAAGCGGGGAGCCACCAACTTAGACCATGGCCAACCTCCAGTAGCCCCTCTGAGGCCAACGCCAGATCAACCTCAGCAACCCCAACACCCTGGATTAGCGGATTAGCGCCCTTCTGCCATCCAAAGTGATGGTTTCCCTCGGAAAATGCATCACTTTCTTGGAGGGTTTGGGCGCACGGACGATTCTATTCACAACACAGGTAGCCAGGCACCCCAAATCATGAACCACTCCGCCGGGTTGATCGCGAACATGAGGCGTAACCCAAAATTGGAGAAGTTTCCCAACATCCAGTGAGTAATCGCAAATGGTCAACAATCATTAATCCATCATGGTGACCAACGAACATACTTATATCATAGTTGATCATTGCTGATATCGTGACCTTTGTTCTCGTTATTTTGATTAATGAGCAATACTTATTTGACTCAACTGTGCTTATGAATGATCGATATGAACGGTTACCATCGATCAATTAACCACAATGTTCATTGTTAATCATTAGCGACTCATAGTGGTCTCTGTGTCAAAGTTTTGGCGAGACCAATTCTTTGGTGCCCAATCTCTCCATGACTTCTCTCGTGATGCGATAGGACATCGCCAGCAAACATCCCCGGGTAAACTGCCCGGGCCACGAAAAATCAGCATTCCTGACTGCAAACCAATGGTAAACCAATGCTAAACCAACGGTAAACCACCTGTAAACCAACCTGGATAGCTGGGAATTTCTCCATCTTTCCCAGGGAAACCTGTGTAGAAACCAGCGATTTCTATGGCGGATTTTCCACTGGGTCGCCTCGCCACGGGCCCCGTGTATCGCAGCGCCACCATGATCAGCAGCACCGACACAGCGGCGATCCAGGACCTGGGAAGCCAATCGACCACCGAAAATGTTGGGTGGTGAATCGGTGGACATTTTTTGTGACCAAGAGTTGATCAGTAATGATTAGATTGTGGTGATTATGATGATGATGATGATGATGATGATGATGATGATGATGATGATGATGATGGTGGTGGTGATTAGCAATGTTCAACCTTCATCAACATCAAGATTAACCAATTATGACAGGAATACAATGATGATGGGTCAAAAGCGACGAATCCTTAGTGACTATATAATTAACAGTGGTTGAATGTGGTTGATCATTGTTGGTGATGGTGAAAATCAAACGTTTATGATGGCAAATCAAGTATTTGGTTTGTAGCCACTCCTGGTGTCTCCGGATCGCTTCCCATCTCAAAGGATAGCACAACAGATACCCCAACCTCTTCCCAACTACCAGCCCAAAGTTGATTATGCTATGGCTCAGGGCTTGATGGCGAAGAGCAAAGGTGAGGCAGGTTCATTGCGCTTGAGAATCGCAAGCATTGTTTCATGGCCATGGGGCCCCAGCTATGGTGGTGTTGGGATCCAGCCCAACTGCCTGGATTTTCTCCTTAACCATGTGCAACAGCCAAGACACTTCCAACTGGCAAGCAGAATAGGCAGATATCCAACAACCGGGATTGGGGTACTGCAGTATAACCACCGTCATGAAGCCTATAAAGTAGCTCATAGGGCCTGTGGCCATGGTTAGATGCCAGTTACATTGGTGGACATGGCACATTCTTGGGATGCGAACATCACCGAAAACTGCATGAGATGCTAGCAGCAGGAAGGGCCGCACCATGTAGAGCGCAGCACCATGATGCTACCAGGGATATACGGCATCAAGAATGGTTGATGACGGTGAATGACAAACTTAATTGCCGCTTCACCAAGTCAATCCTGGTGAGCAATGGTCAATGATGATCTAGGACCAACTGAATGCTTCACGATCAGCTCAGAATTGCTGATTTATGATGGTTGCTGGTGGTTATTGAATTTAGTGCTGTCTCTGATGGTAAATCAGTCAAAAAAATGAACATGGCTAGTCAATGCTAAGGAAAGATCATTCTATGAAATCCATCATGATCATGAGAATCAATAATTAACGCAACAAAAACATATTAAGATCCACGATGCCCAAGCACCACCACCCTTCACTCCACCGCTGGTAGCCCCTCCACTCAGCTCGGGACATGATGACACACGCTCCGAAGCCCGCGATGGCGTGAGCCTGACCGGCCACCAGGGTCACCCAGGGTCTACCATGGCCCGGTAGCACCTGGCAAACCACCATGGCTTACCCGTTTGGAAACCTTCATGGTGATTTTCACCGGGTGAATCTACCAGGCGCAAGCATTGGTGGTTACAGTAGGTAGGCCATCTACTAGTGGTCATCAAGTAGGGTTCTGAGTTGGTTGGTTACAATCATTTGTTTCATGACCACTAGCAACCACTAGTAATTAATTAGTATTAATCATGGTAGGCCCATACTAGTGGTATTACTGATGTTGTCAATTGACAGCCACTGATCATCATTGAGCCAACTAATTATCAGTACCATTCGGATGATTAATGGGAGATCAATACTAATCAATCGGCCACCATCAGTTTTATCCATGAAGAGCTGGTGATTCACCATCAAATATGGAGGACTGATTAATATCGATCTACCATTCCTAGTTGTAGAGATCGCTGATTGTCCATCATCAAGAGGTACATACTAACAACATCTAACTCCAGAAGTTTCAACTAACAAAACGCTGAGAGCAATCATGGCTTCATGCCACTTCAATCATCAAAAACCAGCAGGTGCAGTTGTTGGCTTTCGTGTTTCCAGGAAATCGACATAATCACCATTTGACTATGGGTAGCAGTTGTGTGTCTACCGCAAGCGACCTGCAAATGCTGCATGGTCTAAGATAAGAGCAAAAAGGTCACCCGGGAAAACATGAGATGTATCCATAAAACAAACAAGGGCCAACTATGCAACTGTCACGCGTAGACAGAGTAAAAGGGGAACTCACTTATCGTGCACATATGCAGCACCTGGTACCCTCAACTGCGCTAAACCGTATAATGTTCTGTATATTTCTTAATTATATACCAGTCACCCCGGATTCATCAACCCCTGATTGATCACTAGGGGGCATCCTCCAAAATCCAACTGGTTTCCCATTACAATGGGACCCCTTCCAATGAATCAACCTCTGCAATTGATCAATCCAGGGTTAGCATTGGTCAGAATTTTACGGACTCCAAAGTGGGACCATTTGATGCTTTGAAGCCTCCAACACCATCGCACCGCTGATCTCCCAGCATTTGCTGGTTATCCCCCTGCTGAGCCCCCGCACTGTGCTTGGAAGCCTGGCAAGGGCATCTGCTTTGCATCAAATCCCTGTAGTCAAGCAACCAACCAATCAACCAACCAACCAGCCAGCCAACCAGCAACCAAAAAACAAAACAACCTCAGCTCACATCACTTGACCAACCAGCTGACTAACCAGCCATCAATCACCTGACCTAACTATACCCAGGTCCCCCTGAAGTCACCGCAGGAAACCCTCAGTCCAACTGCCGGGCCCCACCCCACAGCTCCAAAGCCACCAGAGCTACCAGATCCTGAGCTGCGCTCCCAGCTGAATGGTGGCGGCTCTTGGCTCAGCTGCTTCAGCAACAAGAAGTTGTGATTCATTAGGGTGTTTCTCAGAATGGGGTACCCCCCAATCATCCATTCATAGTCATTTCTAATAATCAACCAACCATTTTTAGAGGTCCCCTATTTTGAGAAACCACCATTAAGCTGGGGAATTCATAGCGACTGGATGCGACTGGTTCTTGGTACACTTCGTTGCTGTACTGGCTGATTGTTGGTGGATCTCAGTCTCAGGAAGATGTGCCATACTTGTTTTTGGTTCAGAAAGGGTTCATGGTGTTGGTTATGGCCAGGTTTCCTGCAGGTCTTCCCATCAACCAAGCCAGTCAAATGATGGGTTTTCAACCGTCGTCAATGTTTCTGAATGTTTTCCCATGGTTACAATACTACTGCGGGTTTTTTGGTTCATGATGGCACGGACTGGCTGACTGATGGTGATGAATCAACAAAAAAAAACAGGCACCGCTATGGTTGACAATGAAAGTTGGTGACGCATGGCGGTTCCCCGTGATTGACTGTAGGGGTTGATAGTCAATAATGGCACTGTACTAATGGTGAAGCCGCTCCCGGGCCCCTCCACTTCCGCAGTGAGAGGTCCAAAAGAATCAATTACAACCGTAGGGAATGAAAAAGATGGTTAATGATTGTGGGTTCTATGATGGTTAGATTCCCTATGATTAGATCCTATGCGTGTTTGTCATTGTTTTATCATTGTAGGTCTGGTAGGTCCCGCTCTTAAGAAGCTACCACTCGGACTAGCAAGAGCTGCTTGTGGTAGGGGCAACCACCTCTCAGCTCAGCTACTCACTGGTCAATCAACCTCACCATGATGGGCATCCTGGTATGTCCAGGTGCTCCTCTATACACATAGAGGTCATATGAGCATAACATGGTACTGGAGGTCTTCGATCACATCGCGCAATGGTGAACCGACCAAACATAGCCGGATCAAGTCAACCAAACCGCAAACATCACACGACTTGGTCATTCATCCAACTGAAGCTCTAATCAAACGATAAGAGCTTGGCTTTGGCCATCTCCGTTCAGCATGTTCAGAACACAGATCGCATGATGCGTCAACCCTCCAGTCCATACAGGTCGTTGTGCTGCCCCTTGACGGGTCACCAGGGGCCCCCCGAAAGGTCTGCTCTGCCACCGAGTCTCTTTGGGACCTTCGGGAGCCCAAAGAAAGCAACGATTGCATGGACCCTCCACGTTTCAGCATGGCCTGGCAGTCACGTTGTTGGCGCGACATGGGATGTGCTGCTACGGGTTGCGATGGTGGTGGCGGTGGTGGTGGTGGTGGTGGTGGAATTTCTTCCCTGAGATCCACCCAAAACAGGACGTCAAGAGCCGACGTTGAGATTGTACAGCTCAGAACTGGAACAGCTGACCATCAGTTGAATAGTCCTGGTTTCATCACTCGGCTGGGCTTCTGGGTCACTTGATTCCTGGGAAAGCGCCTGGAAGGTGGAAAGATCATGTGAAGCCCTTCATTGTCTAAGTAGTTTTTCACACTTCCTGGACATAACTGATTTCCACTGAGATCCATGTGGCTGGGCTGTAGGTCAATACCCCGTACCACAAATGACCCAACTAGTCCAACTGTTGGGATGTGAAGAATAGTTCTATATCGTCTTACCGTGTTCTGGCCCCTTTCGGGAATGATTCGCCATGACTTGCACACCTCTCCCGTGAGGAAAACTGCACCCCTTCCATGCCAGCAGGCGCCCCACCTTAAGACGTGGCACATCATCGGATGCGCGGCTGTCGCGTCGGCCTCCAGCCTTGGGGCTGGTGATGTTGACGATGGTGCCTGGCAGGTGCTCCACGTGAGACATGGCCACAGTTGCACCTGCAGAGCTGACCGCACATGACCAGTTGCGGTTGCTAGTGAGACGCCTCTTTCTTGGAAGGCTCTCAACCCAGGAGGGATGGGGCTGAAATCCTGGGGTGCACATGGCCACATGATCCCATCTGCGGTTGTGCCCCCATTCATTCCTCTATTGAAATGCTTCCGAGCTTGCGCATGGCTGCTTATATCCCGGTCGAACTAAGTCACATCGCACCCATCATGTCACCCCTCGTTCTCTATATCATCACCTCCGCTCGTTCATCGATTCTTTGCTTGCGAGGTCTGACAATTCTTGAGATGCTGGTGCCAGCTCACAGGTTAAACGAAAAAATAAGCCTTGAATGATCTTTAATGTGGGATGGTCGATGAAACCTGTGATTGATATGCACATAAATGAACCACGAGTGGTCTTGTAGCCATACCACTGGAAGCATTGTGGAAGGGAACCTTCTGACGCCCTTCGTTGCCTTCGGCCCGTGGGCTCTCATCTTTTTTGCCCTTCGCTGCCTGGGTTGCAGGACTCATTCAACTGATTGTCCCCAAGTGAATAGAGTCCTGATTCCTGATAGAACCGGGCTGCCGGGCTTGTTTGTTGAACAAGCATCGCTAGGCTGTATGATGTATACTGAATGATCTTAATGTTGACGATCATTAGCCATCCACCACTTTGAATGCCCTTGATAAGCGGGATGATTCCAGAAGGGAGTCACAAGCCAGAGCTTTGTTTTTCCGGGGCTTGGTGCTGGGAAGCCGCGTCACTGGTTGAAGAATGGTGCGAGTGCAAAGTGCGTATCCCAACCATCTGCCCAAAAACAGGTAGGCCCTTGGTCCGACCCTGAGTTTGACGTGCAGACTAGTTATGCAAGAACATCAACAATCAATGATTAATTAATAGTTTCTAGTTGCCATCATATCGTTAATTCATGAATTCATGATCAACCAAGCAAAAGATTAACTAAACAAACGTGTGAGTATCTTTAAACCAAAGACATGAAACAGTCCCGGTGAGCTGAGCTTCGGACCAATTTACCCCACTTTCCCATGGCAGGAACAACAGCGTCCGGCGCAGCGTGTTTGCGCCACTTCCAGCAGTGAGGGATGGGCACTTGGATATGCAGCTGGGGTTATAGCAGGGGTACAACTATGGTTATCAACCCTGCAGGTAACTTATAACCTCTACAAGCATGGTTAGTTCGCTACTAACTGAGGATGCACGTCCATGTCGGGTTGAGATGGGTTGAGCACTTCCAGACCTGGTTGATTTCATGAGCTGGACAACATGCGGCGCCACCCCATGTTGGACAAGGACTGCGAGATTGGTGGGGATCTTGATGGCTTGGGACGGCCCCTGACGATGCTGAGGTTCATCCTGAAATCTTCGGGTGCTGCCATGGAATCTGATTATCTGAGCCGTCCAGCGGAGCATCTGGAGCTGCTCATGACCTGCCGATCCACAAATCTCTGGCCAGGGTTCTTACGATATTTCCTGGGGCCAATGCTGAGATCAAATGAATTAGCTACATGCTATTCCCCCAATGGGCATCTGCATGCTGTCAAGACCGGTGCTGCCTGGGCAGTCGAGCCGCAGGAACATGTACAAACATCACTGATCATCACAGCTTGGTGATGGGACCCAGCCACCCATGAGTTTTTTCGCGGTCATGATATGTGTTCTGGTGCTCAGCTATAGTAAATTGAAAAATTTAACGCCTCAAACACCTGAAATTGTCCCAAAACAGAACATGTATGGCAGGAACATCGCTTATAATTTGGAGGTGCACTAGCGGACACTTGAACTGGATTCTCGCAGTTCGAATCCCATCATTAGCGTGCCAAGTCTTGCTGCAACACGGTCACTTTTTCACCAGTGCCGCCGTGTCAGCATGCCACATTGATGAGAGCACCTACGATGGCCTACAAGTCCTGAGATGTGCTGGAAGCAGAAAAAGATCTTGTCACTAGTGGATTGTTTGTTGGGGAGTTCTGGTGAACTCCAACATAAACTCAACTTCCCATGAGCCTTCAAAGCTGCCTCGTTTGAACGCCATAAGGAACTGCAGTTGCCAACCAAATGCCGGCCATCTCAGGAACATCCGCCCGGGCTGGCGCGGTGAGCCGTGATGATGCAAATGAGCGAAGCTTAGAACAGTATCAAACTGCTAAGGAAGCCCAATAGGTCTATAACCTTGCCATCTGTATACTACTGCCACCTGCACGCGACTGCATACAAGTCAAAGAATGTCACCAACCAACACCCATAATTAAATTCACCGCCAATCCATGCAATTTGATCTTGCAAAACTCTATTCATATGAGGTCTTCATGCAGGCAACGTGGCCGTTGATATGACACTACAATTGGTGGTGTCCACTAACCTACTGGTGTTTATTGTTTTGCTACGTATCCAAAGCCTTCGCCGGTCATGTGAGAAGACCGAAACGTCAGGTGCATTTCTACATGGGTCATTCCCTCATGATCAACCATCAATCCTTCTAGTGATTGGCTACGAAACATTGTCATCCATCCTTTGTCATCTCAACTGACATGACGGCGGTTGGAGCAGTGTCACCGTGCTCCCTTTGGAGGTGGTGACCGAGTAACAAGGCCGGTTCCAACCAGAAGCAGGCCATGGCAAGGTGCGCCGGACTCAAGGGGAAGCTCGTGTCCCTAACCCTCAAAATTGCAGAAGTTATTGCAGCGTCCAAAAAAATCTTCAAATCATAAGATTGATTAAGAAAATAAGATCAACAATATTGTAAATTTGTTGCAGCAATTCTAAACACATACGGTAATCATCATTTTCGGAAAGTTGTTGGCAGCTTTCAGGTTCCGTTCACGTCCACGCTTCGCACGACCCCCGTCATCCAACAGCGCAACGATCCGCAGCTTGTCAGAACTGACCGGTCAAAGCAGGGCTGGAGGAGCCTGAAAGCAGCGTAAACTTAGATAAGTTGCGAGATCTCATGAGGCCATGGGTCAATATTAACCAACCAATAATGATGATTTTTGCCCAACCAGTAATAGGGAAAACAATGGTTAATGATAGGGGAACCAGGGGTACAGGGTTTTGACCCACTGCCATGACTATGTCCCAACCTTTGATCAAAGCCTAGCAGACTTTGGTTTCCGCTCTTTTGGCTGTTCGTGGTAGGCTGCCATGAACAGAGTGCGATGTTGAGCTTCTCCATCCATTGTTACCCATAGTTGAGTCACTACTGGTTAAACGCATGGATCCATTTTTAACCACGTGGGGAGCCGCCCCGTGCAAAGCAACTGGGGGTTGCTGCACCTCCAGCCAAATTAGGAGGGCTTCTCGGGCTTGTCATAGCGTGCCAAAGCACCCGTCATGGCCATCTCGCTCTGTGGCCCCTTCCACCGAGGTCCAATGCCAAAGGAGCACGAGAAGCTCTTGTGCCTGACGATGTGGGACACATCAAAGAGGACCCGCGCTGAAACGATGTTTTGTTTATAACTCGTTGGGACCTCATTTAAGAACATGATGCAACCATT
Source organism: Symbiodinium kawagutii (assembly GCA_009767595.1). Classification (NCBI taxonomy): domain Eukaryota; class Dinophyceae; order Suessiales; family Symbiodiniaceae; genus Symbiodinium; species Symbiodinium kawagutii. The sequence goes on along the minus strand of VSDK01012907.1, from coordinate 591,839 downwards.
ATACGACTATCAACCCAATATTTAACATTATATACTAAACACTGCCCCACTAGAAACCAGTGGTGCTAGGATTTTGCCGGCTATGGCTATGACTGGGTTTTTGGTGCAAGAACAAGTGAAGTATCGGAAGATTGCTTGTGCCAGCATTGTCACTGTTTCCTCTATAGCTGCTGCTGCTTTCTAGAATCAAAGATGTTTAGAATCAAAGATGTTGGCTGAATGCTCTCGGCAGCAGCGCATAGATGAGAATTAGCACAGAGACACTCAAATGATGTGTATATACTTTGGCACCGCAATTGGTCACTGTATGTGAGGGTAGTTTTTCCGGAACCAAAGATGATGAAATGTTCCATGTACAAACTCATACTCTCGATGACCTCTCTTGGAAACCAGCTTGGGAACGTAGACGATCTCTCACTGCTAAAAACAATGATGATGCCATCCACCACTCTCGGTGGATAGATATCCTCATGATTTGCTGCTTGCAGTCACCCATGGAAGTTGATTCACATCTCTAAGATGCTGATCTTATCTTTTAGATTTTATGATTTTTCAGATTTTTTAGTAAGGACCTACGCCTAAAGCATCTGGTAAGGCGAGTCTCCAAGCTGAATTTTCCTGCTACCTTCTTCTGTCTGCACAGCGGTCCAGCGCACCTGGTACTGTCCACTTGTTCCTGCTTCTTGGAGTCCATCGCAGCACCACTGTACCCTGGGACGGAGATAGCATGGGGCTGTTTGCCAATGGTTTTTACAATTTGTACAAGCTCTTTCTAACCGAGTTGTTACCAGTGGATGTTGTTTAGAGAGAGTTGCTTAGGGATTATCATGTTTCCGACCTTGTCGCATTCCTGTTGCTACATGGGCAGTGTTGAAGAACTTGTGGTGAAACCCATTGATGCGATCCGTCCGTCAATACGATTTCAAATGGAATGAAAACAGGGTGGGTCTGATTGTTCATCAACAGGGATGCCGCTGCGCATTGGGGTATAGCCATGTGCCACCTTGCCATGGATCCATGAGAGGCTGATATGACTGAACCAAGCTTGACCCTGAAAACTGTACCGAAAACCGACCAATACGGCAATACCACTGATATGACCAGGACATTCATTGTTCTCATCATCACCACAATGGGCTGGTCCTTCCATGTGACATGCACCTTTGCGGAATGCAAATATGCACATGTTGCAACGAACTAATATAGAACAGAGGGCATAAAAGGTGAGCATGTATAGCAACCAAGTCATGTAGATGACTTCCCTTCTAGCCCCCAGCTTCGATCAGAGCAAGCCATTATGATAGACCTATGTACAATGCACAAATGTAACTAATTGCAATTCCAAATGAGAACGAAATTGAACAGTACAGGTTGTGACAAGTGGTAGGACACAAAATTGCAACCGGCATAGTTGCATAGTCTGCTTTTATAGTGTATATTCTTATTTTATCTCCGCCATGGTGCAAATGGCAAGGTGCCAACAAGAGTTTGATCATGTTTTTGCTGGAGTTCTTCATCCGCAAAAAATGCATCGAAGTGAAGATCGCGAATCACACATGATGAGCCTAGCATTCTCTCTCTCTCTCTATCTCTGTGCAAGCGAAAGTCAGATGGAAGTATGTACACACAATTACACACAGGTGAACCCCGTTCAAAAAAACATTACATAACACAACAAAACACGACCACCCAAAACCACACATAGTCCAATAGGCACGACATATCAGGCACATGGGAGCATCTAAACAGCTGCGAAGTCAGCCACCGCTGCTGGTCTGCTCTGCTTCCAAGCGGCGTAGAGGTCCCGGGCTGCGAACCTTCATCAGGTCCGACCTCAGTGGCGGTGCCGATCGATGCGACCTGGAAGCTGCACCTGCCATGTTTTGGAAGCTTTTTCGTGGCTGATGATTGACTGCACAGTTTTTTTTGCTGAGCTTGAAGTGCCGACAAGAATTCAACAGCAGATCGTTTCGGCCCCCCCTGCCATGTTTTGGAAGCTTTTTCGTGGCTGATGATTGACTGCACAGTTTTTTTTGCTGAGCTTGAAGTGCCGACAAGAATTCAACAGCAGATCGTTTCGAGCAAAGAGCAACTATCATTGCTCTGAAAAGGTCAAGACAAGTGTGATGCAAAGAGAACAAGTAGTTCACCTGCCATGCTTCACAAGTTCCGATGCTTCGTCCGTTCCTCTGGGCATCCCCTGCTCGCTAGGCAGCTTCCCACGCATCGAGTACACCTGGCACGGGTTTACCGGGCTGGTGATGGATGGCTGGTGTGGAAGCCACCCCTCACAGCCCCCCAGAAAAGCGATGTAAACTGTGTAAACCTGTGGGTTGATGATGGGTGGATGGGTTTCGACCCAAGAAAATGATCGAAATGATGGTTTGCCGATGGTTGCGGTATGGTCATCCAATCGGTTGAAATCAGAGGTTCATTCGTCAACATGGGCTTACTCAGATACTCAAGTGACTCTCCCTGGAGAATTAAGGCTTTGATGGCCGAACCCTTGGAGCTGTGGCCAAACCTATGGGGACTCTTTGGGCCTCGCATGTCTTGATACTGAGAGTGTTCCATTTTGCCAGGGAAACCGATGATCAAGGGAGTCCGCCATGTATAGATTTTCACCAGTATGTGAAAAATCCTTGGGCACACATGGGCAAACCGATGGATTTACCAAGTGTATCAAAATCATCGCCAAGATCGACAGTTGTTGTAGAGCCTTGCCAAATAATCTCTGGTGTCAGGACACCTCCCACTGGGTGAACCCATTGTCTTCCATTGTTGAGGTCCCACCGCTGGCTGCGGTCAGGCTTCCCCGAGCTAAAGCTTTGCACTGCCAAGTTGCTGGCGGCTTGTTCTTGAAATTGTCGCAATTCGGATGGTACTTGGGACCTGTCCAGGCAACAACCCAGCACGTGGGCAAGGAATAAGGAACCATGGAGCTTTGCATGCCGAAGGGTTCCTTGCTAAGTGTGAAACTGTCTCGGGATGTGTTCATCTACGTTATGGTTTCACACTATGCATCCAAAAAAACATGTCGATTTCAACTGATGGCCTAGACCATGTTCAATAAACATCAATAAACTAATCAATAAATACATGATGGAAAGCACTGCGGCAATCGGACACCCATTGTGTACAAGCACATATTTCTGATTACGGTTCTTCTGCTTGGAGAAAAAGATGTGCTCACCCAGCCCACCCAAAAGCAAATTGTTTTCCCGGGATGTTCACAAGACGCGATGGCTCCCTTGCATGTTCGATATATTTGGGAGTTTCGAAGCAAATAACAAAGCATGTGACACAACACCACTTGATTCTGCGCGTGCAGATTTATGTGTGCGATGGGTCAAGCCCCCAAGCATTCGTTAAACAGGGGGAGAGAAAATTACCCATATCAAATGTATATTTCAAAATCTCGATAGATATATAGTCATATGATGTCATATAGCAACTATAGTGTAACCTGATGCACATCCCACCGACACAGGATGTAGCAACTGCTGATGGCCAAAGCCATGGCACCGGCGCCTGGAATCGAGTTGACCCAAGAGGGCACTGCATCACCTGGTACCATCTTGGGTCCTTGGCCGCTGGAGCCCTGGCTGGAGCCCTGGCTGGCCCTGGATCCCAGGCACCAATGGTGGTTAATCAATGGTGAGTTGGTGGTTGATTGACTTGATTGATGGTTTTGTTGGTGTTTTATGATGGTTTAGTTGATGTTTTATGATGGTTTAGTTGGTGGTTGATGATGGTTTAGTTGGTGGTTGATGATGGTTAATTGGATGCTTGGCAATGGCTAATGATAGTTGATAACAGCTAATGACAGTTGATGATGCTGGTTGATGCTTAAAGTGAGGGCTTATGATGGTGTTTGATAGTCGCTGACGACGGTTGACAATGAAAGATTAACAGGTGTGTTGATGATTGCCGATAGTTACAGATTTACGGGTTGGTGATACATCACAGCCCCCTGGTAGATTAACCAGGGGATTTCTGGAAATGAAAGTGAGCTCGGATGTCCCATTGCCAAAATCAGCACAGCGCTGCGGTCGCTTAGGACCCCAAGGGGCAAGTAAAAATCAGTGCCCCATGGCCAGGGGTTTAAGTCAGCGCTACTGGCTGATGGCTTTGCCATACAGTGGCTTACGAGGCAAACAAAATCAGCAGAAATACTCCCCATTCGCTAACTCCCGATTCCCTACTCACTGGCAGCATTGAGGCCTCATTACACCTGCCAAATCATACTTGCTGGCACCAACAAATGCCAGCTGACTAGGGGCACGGCCAACTTATTTGCCCAAATGCCTTAGAAGTGATTCCTTCACAGAGGCTAGAGCGGGCTACCCCAAAAGCTCACCGAACACAAATCCCATGCCCCCCGTCCCTTAACCATCAACGGACCTATCAACGGCTCCAGGGCGTTATATTTAAGTACGATTGCGAAAATGTCCCTAGTCGGCAATCGCCGCTTTTTCGTCCTATTCTTGTTCATGAGTCGTCTCCGTATTGTCGTTGGTCGTCTGGCTGTATCCATGCATGCCGTGCTAGCCCTAAACCAAGGCCCAAAACATCAAAACATTCAAAAACGATAGGTTTTCAATGGTTTTCATAAGGCATCATGAGGTACATCATCAACTCTTGGTCCTGGCCATGGTCCAACCATGGCGTCCTTGCTGGTTCGGGTTCACGCCCAAGCCACGGGATTTCAAGGAGAAACTGGGCGGTTTCTTGCGTGACGCGTCCAGGCCTTTCATGAGCTGCTCGGTGGAGATCCTGGGCGGCCCCCAAGGGTGGTTGGACCGTGGCCAGGACTTGGGAACCCCAAAGCTATGGTTGGTTTATAGTGGCCAACACTGGTTGGTAACCAACAAACACAATAACCAACAAAATAATGAGCCAATAGTGGCCAATAGTGGCCAATAATGGTTTTTGGCCACTATTGGCCACTAATAGTGGTTGGTAATAGAGGAAAAGAACTAAAATAACCAACAAACACAATAACGGTTAAAGAACTACTGGTTGGTTTATAGTGGCTAATAATGGTTTTTGGTCTTTGCGGATGAGCGCCATTCGACAGCTATGCTCAGGGTCAGATTGACGTACCCAAAGCACCTTTTTGTACACCAAGCATGGCTAATAATGGTTAATCATGGTTATTAAATGTTATTGCCAAGGGGGTCATAAGCAATAATAGGGGATATATATGATATACTAACTAGAATGGATGGTTGATTACTACAAAGATTATTCATAAAGTATGATGTAGGAGTACCCCTACGACTTGAGAACCCCTCTTTCATGACCAGCGCTGCTTGGAGGCAGCTATGCTGTTGGTTGAGGCAGCGGTTGAAACTACGTAGTACGTGGCATGATTGTTTGAGCAAGTGGAACCGGCAGATTTGATGGCAAAATGCGGCATCCATTGACCTCCTCCGAGTGGTGTGGCTGAGGTAGTTTTGGAGGGAAAGCCTGGCCACGTTTCAAATGGTTGCGATTATTCTGAATCTCCGTGTGTTCATGAACAGCCAGTGATGTGCAGGGTGCTTTCTCTGAATCATCCCTGACTCCTCCGCTACCAGCTGACGGTGAATGAGCCCCGAGCTCCTTTCTTTCTTTATCTTTTTCCATGGCGGAAACCCAAGTTGACACACAAAAACATCAACGTTCCAAGTATGGAAGCCATCCATCTGGGGATGCGCCATCCATGGATCCTATTGAGTGGCCATCACCCAGGGCCGTCTTAGGTAGCCAGCCACACGGCAGCCCTCACGTCGTCCCAGAATCTCCGGGGCAGATTGGCTGCTCTTCAACGAGCTCTCTCCACGGCCGCGCATGCTATACACCGGCTGCCGTTCTTTGAAACCTGAGCTGCGACCAAGGGCGAGCGGCGTGGGCTTGGGAACATGACCTTTATGGGGTTGGGAACATGGCCCGGAAGATGATGATCCTTGATGATCCTTGATGATCCTTGACGATCCTTGATGATCCTTGATGATCCTTGATTTTCCCGTGCAAAACCGTGTTTTTCGTATCGTTTCGTCTTCCGTGCAAAAGGTGGTATTGTCATCAACAATAGTGACTGGTTGCATAGCGCAACGCAAATGATATTGAAAGCGGTCATCAAGTGGCCGATGAGATTTGCTGTTGGGTGAGAGCTGTGCATGTAATGTTATTGAATCAACTAGGTTCTCCTTTTTGTTGAAGTGATCAGCATTTAACCAACCTGCAACCTATCAGCCACCATGTCTCTGGCAAAATCATCACCTACACCCAGGCACGAAGTCATGGCAAAGCATGAAAAACTGCAAAGCGCAATGGCATCGAGCGCCACAACAAGGCAAAGTCATTGCAAAGTGGCTTTGCACAAGGCATCCTGGTTTTAGATCATTACCCATGTTGATGAAAGTGATAATTCATACTGGCACACCCATTCCAAGACTGGCACATGCATCATCCCACAAAAAATGACAAAGTACCGGACCCCAGTTCCTTTGCAAATTGTGCTACGAGTGAACCATGCACCCCCTGTGGGCGAAACCAAGCGTTGGTCAGTGGAAGTGGCTCAGCAATGACCAACCGCAACTGAGACTTTATGGTGAGAGTTGCCATGTAATCGTTGGTGCTCCAGTCACAAAAATTGGCTCCAGTCACAAAAATTGGACTGTTTCTCATCAGGTGAGTGTTCAACTTCGAGCCTCCCATTTTCACTCTGCTAATATTCCCGACCCTTTACACAACACCCCCAGTTGCATGCCGTTGTCCCACTCTTTAGGAATTACAACTCCACCAAACCATACTAAACCCAACTAAACTCAGCCAACCTCAGCAAAACCCAATCAACCTCAGCCAAACCCAGCCATGGCCAGGAGCAGTCTGTGTCGTACATATACTTGGGTCCCGGAATGGACTTCGTCCAAGATGGAACCCCACCACCGATGACCATCTCGGGCTTCGTTCTCATGGACCACACCTTGGAGGAGGGTTCATCAGCCGGACCACGCGCCATGAAACGCAGAAATTGCATACTCTGCGTGTACCAATGAGTGTGCTACGAGTGGTTTAAATTTGATACTGATGTATCCAAAGTAATTACGTTAATACACCTGTGTGCTCATTTATTGGCGCCTTTAATTCCTACAGGTGTCACTATACTTGCAGTACTGGATCGATAAGGTAAAACTTCTCCTCACTATATCGCAACAAACTGCCGAAGTACTTATAATTACCACGCAAAACCGCTAAATATCAACAAAATATCTGGCGCGTATCATGGCCCTTGAGCGTTTAAGCGTGTGTTGGTTTGCCCAGGGTCATGAATGATAAATCCCAGCGCAACAGCCATAGCCAACCCGTTCCCGGGGCACATCTGCTGCGACCGGGCACGGGCTGTTTATGTTTGAAGGTGTCGGTGGGACAGTTGTACTGCGGCCCGGGGATGCTCTCCTGTAATCGGCAGCATGGGGGGCAATGGTACTTGGAACCTTGGAGAAACATGGAGAAACGCCCATGTTTCTATGTTCTCCATGAATTATGTTCAGAGAATATTATTAGTACAGTAATGTTCTATGAATGGACCGGAATGAATAGAATATACTATCAAATCGATCAATTTATATCCATTTATATATCTATTTCACTCTGTATCTATAATATCATTCTATATCTATCCATCTCCGCTATCTTTGTCAACCTGCCCGGTGAAAGCACTCAACCACCAAGCGTTCATCACGGCGGAGCAGCTCCTACCAGCTTGACAACACCACATGTTGGGGGGGCTCCAAGGCTGGGAAGTCTCCCAGCGAAACATCCAGCGGTGCGAGTCGACTCTGACGTTTCTCCGTCCGCCAGGCGTCCCGTTTGTCCATCCAAAACGAGTTGGAAATGGTGAAAAATTGGTGAAAGAATTGGTGCAAACCATTCGGAACAAGAGAATCCGCGAACCCGAAAATTGCTGAAAACCATTGGGAAAAACGGAAAAAAACCCACAGGTTGGCACCACTCAGCTGACCCATCAGTCCTGCCAGGACGGAACGGGTCCCCCGATGATCATCTTGGGCTTGCTGGCCATGGTCCATTTCGGTGGGGTGGCCTTGGCGGTTGCCGGAAATTGGCGAGAATGGCCAAGGCTCTTGGTGATGGTTGGTTCCAAAGATGGGATAATTGCAGCGCTGGGCCAACAAATGCTAAGAGGAAATTCGGGCTCATGAATTATAACAAGCTCCATTCAACTAGAAAATGTGATGAGCACTACTTTTAGTACATTTAAAGGATTCCCATCTGAACAATTGACCCGCCACACTTCACATTTTTTTCTAGAGGCCCAGCTTGCCCACAAGGGGCAGCTCCGCACTGCATCTCCATATACATCTTACATCTCCTGATCATGCATGAAAAACATGAGAAATAGAGACATGGATTGTCACGACAGGAACTAGCGAGTATAACTAGGGACTTTGATGGGGTAATTACCTGGGATCCCACATAGAAGCGTGTGGCTGATTGGCAAATTATGCCCCCAATTCTGCTTGATTGCCATGTCCCTATTCTCAGCCACTGGCATCATGAAACCAGCTGGTGACTAACATTATCCACCATCAACACTGTAAATGATTTGAATTTATATGCTCATCGGGATCATCATTGAATTTAGATCGTTTAATCCCATCGTTGGCGCAACTTACCATTGGGCTACTGACCACTGCTGGTAGCTCCAAACCGCTTCCCCCAGAAGCAACAGTAAGATAGCGCAACGGCACCGAGCTCACGGCTTTTACCAGCGCTGAATGGGTTGGTGGATGGGAAGTCTCCAGGAAACGCGATTTTTTTCGTAAGCCATCATCATCTGGGTTCGTAACCCATCATCATCTGTGGTTACGAACCTCATCCATAGAATTGGTGGTTATAATTTGCTTTCCAGATGGATGATGTTTGTTTCCAGATTCTCTATAATTCCCGTGGATTTTCCCATCATTTGGGAGAACCAGCATCACTGAGCCATTGATGAGCCAAGATGAGTGGCCAACCAACCACAAACGAGTCACTACTGAACCAGCACTAAGTAGTCATTAGCCACCGATTAATTAGCCATTTATGCGCCCTGACTAAGCCATTACCAACCACCATGGACCAGCACTTACCTTTGCCCCCACCACCAGCTGCCCGTAATCGACCCCTTTAACCATGTTGGTTGAATCATTAACCACTACGGATTCTTAACTATGAGCCATTACCAACTGATGATTGGCCGTCATGATCCGCCATGTTTTTTTTTTGCCGGGGCCTCCAACGGCTTGCCCTCTGTAGCTTGTGTCTTATGGAGTGGAATGGCAGCAAAACTATGATTACTGTAACCACTACGGAGAGAAAAAAAAACGAACCTTTCAAGGACTAACTTCAACCAAGTTTGCTTTTTTGTAGTGAAAGTCTATTTTACTAACCTACTATGATGGGACCATATGGCTAAGCTCAACCCATCCGTCCCATCGCTCCGAGGCACCAGTTGCTGCTTGTATCCTGGTCGCTTTCCCTTGGGCGACAGTCCGCTGTCACCGGCCGTTCCGCCCTCGGCCGCCGCGGGCGCGGAATCCCCACCGGAGTCCGGTACCGGAGCATGCTCCTGTGCCGCCGCAGGGAACACATCACCACCATGACTGGTTATCATTCATGAAGAAGTTTTATCCAACAACGACCATCAAGTACCATCCAGTGACCATCATCATTAACCATGACTGGATTGTTTTCCATTGCCATCATCTGACGAATTATCATTATTACTTCACAACTTTTATCCAACAACAACCATCAAGCAACCATCATGAACCATCAATGACTTTCAACAATTGATTCAATAACCAGCAAGTAACCATCAAGCAACCACAGTCAAGGTTCAAGAAACAAAGGACAGGTCGGACACATCAAGAGCATGCACAGATCTGAGGGTTGCAAATCTCGATAGATCTCGAGTCCACGGGAGAAAGAAAAACGTGCCAAATGTATCCAAATGTCAAGCACCAACTGGTTGGTGGTTGAACCACCCCTCTGAAAAATATTAGTCAACCAACCATTGGTTAATGATTAATGGGGAAACCGAAAAAATCCCGAAAAACAACCAACCAGCCAACTTTGTGAATTAAAACGCCATGGATTTTGAAGCAGGCACATTACATGCAGCAAAGCCCAGGTAAAGCAGTGGAGCAAAGATCAACTCCCCAAATGTGCCATGAACAGAGCGCTGGTGCTTCTGGAACAGTTCATGATGTTCAATTGATGGTTGACCGTCGGTTCATTTGTTGGTGGATGCTGTGATTCAACGATGCTCAATGATGTTGAAGACCCAAACCGTGTCAAGCCCGTACATCAACAGCACATGGCTGGTAGCCCGTTAGTGGACATCGGTGATGCTAAAAACCTCTTCAGGGCGACTTGTTTTTCAATATGCACCGTACACGACTGAAAGAAATCCTACCCTCAGGTGGGGGAGATGCAGCTGGATATCTGGCTCGCAGGAGGAGCCAGACATTTCTTCGATGATTCGCCTTTGTTTCATCAGCCCGTTTCGTACTATTTTCCAGCCATGGCCTGGCTAATCTGCGAGAAGGTAATCAAACCATTCTTTACCATCATCGTCTAGGAAATTCATCATCGTCATCATCATTAACCATTAGCCACAAAAAAAAAATCAAACAAACCAAAACAAATCAACAAATCAGCAAATCAACAAATCATCATCATCATCATCATCATCATCATCATAATCATCATCATCATCATCATCATCCCGCCATCATCCCGCCATCATCCCGCCATCATCCCGCCATCATCCCGCCATCATCCCGCCATCATCCCGCCATCATCCCGCCATCATCCCGCCATCATCCCGCCATCATCCCGAATTAAGCATAGTTGTGAACCAATGTCAACCACCATTGACTTCCATGAACTACCACCAGCCAAAGCATCACTTCCTAACCACCAACCGCCATCATTGTCAGCCATGCAGTGGCGGGGCCCTTCGCGCCTCCGCCATTACAAACCCCCGAGCTTTCACCGCGCTTCGAAACGCGGAGGCTCGAGGCTCGAAATGCTTTGCTGAGGAGCAGATAAGCCATGGAAGGTCTTGCGTTGATGGTAGCCATCAGTGGGTGATAAGGGTACCAACTGGTTACAGGCTTACCCCACTATTGGTTCAGTAGCAGTGGTGGGAGCCGACAGTTTGACACTTTACAAACTATGAAATCAACTGAGTGATTCGTAGCCATCACTGGTTTGCTATGGCAACACAAAATGTGAGCACCACACCCACAAAATGAAGGACAAGGGACGCAGAGGCGAGGAATCATTGCAAGGAATGCCAGCAAGAGTGGCAAGCACTATCATTGCTTACAATACTTAGGACAATTGAAACCAAGTATTGAGTTATGTTTCGTGTCAAGACGCTGACCATGGCTTGTCTTCAATAATTTTATATGATGGTACCTGTTCAGCGTCGCATTTGATGCGGACATAAAATATATGTTACATGAATACTATATTTACAAACTATAGATATATATGTGTGTGTACCATGTACTACAATGATCGAGCGGGCAGCAGCATAAAGGACGATATGCGCTCATCTGCCACCAATGGTAATACAATAATTGTAAGGAACCATGAGTCCAGGCATTTGCTAACTAGACTGATAACTGGTACAGTCAACAAGGAAGCATATTACTTTCTAAGGTGATGATGAGCCAGCAATATACCGGGAACGACTATGGCCATATTTGGGAAAAATACGTGTCGAAAATCTTTCAGATTTCCAGGAAAAATGCCCATCTAGGTCCACATGCAACTATCCTCAATTGATAGCAACCGCTTCCCCTCATCATGTAGCCACACAAGCTCCGTCCGCTGATGTAACTGCGCCCCGGATGTTTGATCAAATGGTTGGCGGCCATGGTTGGTTGCTGCTTGATGTCAACATAAACCCATGCACATCCACACTACCGTCCATACATATCCACACTACCACCCATACATATCCCTACTACCATTTGGTTACACCACTCTTGGTAGCTTTGCACTCATTAACAGCGTGTATTGTACACCACTGGCTCCTCAGCTCTCTCCGGCGGTCAACTGCAGTGCCTTTGCCAGGATCAATGATGGAAGAATAAGAAATAGGGCAAGTCATTGCAGAAATGTGCATCGCTTATCTGGAATTATCAGCAAAAAAAAACCTGGTGATCCATTTCAGTCTAAATAGCAGCTGATAAATCAGCCCCATAGATAAACCATAGATCAATCACCAGCTATTTGCGCGCTCAACTGGGGGTGTTGATCAGCTGGACCTACCTTTTCATAACCGCAGGTTGGATGGCAACCGATTCCATGCGTCCAGCGGTCCGTGGCGCGCCGAATCATGGGGTGATTTTCTGGGTGCCGTTCAGATCTCCCACCATCATCCGCCATCATCCACCATCATCCATCATCATCCATCATCACTTATCATGGTGTCTTCACATCGGAAGCCGAAGTAGATGGCAATCATGTTTGATGATAGGTGCCTATAGTTCCATAGTGCTAATGAATGCTAATGAGAAATACTTCATGATTGGTGCCCATGATTGCTGGTTGCAGTCATGCTTGAGACGGTTACCCGGTACAATACCAGTTCAATAGCTGATTTGCCAACCATTTGATCATACAGTCATACAGTCAGTCCTTTTTTCGCACACCGCTCAGTCAAATGTTCTGTCGACGCTGGAAATGCGTCACAGTGGGGCTATGGAGCTTCATAGATCTTGATGGCTGCTGATTTGGCATGCCACTAATCTTGTAAGACTTTTGGAGAGTCCCAGGAGCGTGCAGAAAACAAAAACCAACAAATCTTTCCGGAGATGCATTTGCTCCACTAAAGCAGCTCTGCACCATAGCACCCCTGACGGAGACACAGAGAGTCAGTTTCCCCTGAACCAGCGGCCGCCTTGCGTTAAGGTGGACGTGCCGCAGGGGTGTCGTATACGCTTCAGCTGAGAGCTTTCTACACGAACAACTCGGGTATGCTACAGACTAAGCCGAGTCAGATTGCCTCCAAATCAAGTGGTATTTCTGACGATTTCTGCCAAACTGATTTGGCGTGATGGGTTGATCAATGATGATCAATGTTGGCCAGTTGAGTGTTATGGATGTATTATGTAAAGTTGTGCGTGTGTGCATGTGAAGATGCTGTATGTGTGTATGTGCGCCATGTCTTTAAATACATAGTGGATAATCTTCAATAGATATGTGCACACAAAAATAAAACAAATAAATACATAAACAGAAAAACAAATAGATAAACAAATAAGTGAATGGATAAACAAACAAACAAACAAACAAACAAACAAACAAACAAACAAACAAACAAACAAACAAACAAACCAACAAACCAACAAACCAACAAACCAACAAACAAACAAACAAACAAACAAACAAATAGATGAATAAATAAAGAAAGAAAGAAAGAAATACGTATATATGCACAAACGTTTCAATAAACACTGTGACTTGCAGAGAGAGCAGATGAAGAGCAGACCATTTTCTTTGCGGCATGAGTCCAGAAGAGATCATTACATTACAGCGTTGGAATTTTGATGTGAGCAGGACTGACTATTGATTGGAGTCAGGGGCTCATATGATGAGACGGGAGTTGTTTGACAACAGGACGTCTCAGACTTTGAATCCCGAAGAGAGGGAAAAGGCACAGCCACAACTTACCCGGCTGTGGCCATGGGTAGAAGGGTGACTATTGATTGGAGTCAGGGGCTCATATGATGAGACGGGAGTTGTTTGACAACAGGACGTCTCAGACTTTGAATCCCAACGCCGTGCATGTTTTGGGTGTGCTTTATTCTGACCCCAACGCTGTGATGAATGAGGAGATGGATTGCAAATTAGGCACTAATGCGTCCCATGGGGGCGATAGCGCCAAAGGAGTCCAAGCCCCACATTCGATGGCTGCAATCACGTCCGGATCTTGCCAACCCTGGCGGCTCAAAAGGTCACTGAGGTTCTGATGAGAAGGGACCCATTCGAACCAAGGGTTGCAACGAAGTTTGGCAAATTGCAGCCCGGCCAACAACGACAAGTGACTGACATCAGATGCGGAGGACGCAGACCGAATGATTGTACGCCAGGCAACTTGATTGTCTAGAAACCACAGAACGTCTCGGTCCCGCAAAATTTCGGGAGCAGAAAAAGCTAACAAAGGCACAGCCAACAACTCGAGCAAATTTATGTAAGTTTGACGAGGTGCCCAAGAATTAACAATGCTTTGTGGGACGTCAACGGACGAAACAAGGATACGTCCATCATAGGCAATCCAGATACCTAGGCGAAAGCCAGAAGGTGACGGAGCATCTGTCGAAGCATCAGTATAGACAACAACAGGGAGTTTGGGATGAGGATAAATGTCTACAGTACGGGAGGGTAAAACCGACACAGCAAGCTGCAGGTATTGGATGCACAAGGCAAGCTCTGCTGTCAGGACATCAGACGTATCAAAATACTGACGTGCAATGAGGCCGGAGAAAGCAGCGGTGAGAGGTCGACCAAGCATGGACATTTCCAACCAGTTTAAAAGACCCCGAACCTTGGCTGCCTGGCCGGAAGTGACCCTGCTGGCAGACATGAAAGTGTCAAGCATGTCCATTGCACGGGCCTTGGTTTCAGGACAACACTGGAGGATAACAGTATGGCTGGTGGAAACGGAACGGAAATCAGTGATGAGGCCTAAGAATTTGGGAGTTGAGCTCATGTGTTGCCGCTTGTGATGGCCAATGATGACACCAAAGGATTCCATAACACGGACGAACAAATTTTTGTGAGCACCAGCCAAGGAGCGATATTCGAATTGAATGGAATCATCAAAATAATGCCCTCCGACCATGCAGAAAATCCGACGGGTTACAGCAGTGAACAATTGTGGAGCCCTGTTGAACTGATTGACTGCCGACGCCAAACCAAAAGGTAATCCAAATAATTGAGCATATACACGAGAACCAGTATGAGGATGGACAAAAGTTATGATGTTTACACACATGTGTTGTTTTACAGGATGGTTTTGGCGATAACCTTTCCACAGATCCTCAGTGCCAGCGACAATGTGCATCCAAGGCATATGCTGGGTGAGGTCTTCGGGGGTCGCCTCAGGATTCATGATCCGCAGAAATGACAAAGCTGCGCGATACCAAAATTTGACAACTGCTAAGGGAAAGTCTGGGCGTTGGTTGACAATAGCTTCATGCAGTTGGGTGCATTCATTGTGCCGCCCTGCTTTCCCATCATCAATGGGCCGCTCTTTGTCATGTTGATGAACGGTATGGCGCTTCAAGGGACGCCATTGACCTAAACCATGCAAATTATCAAAATAGTGTTTTGAATGAAAAGGCCCTAGAAGACCAAGATCTTGTTCTTTGAGACTCTCTTCCAAAATCAAAGTGGCAGAGGGATGAATCTTGAGGTCCCGCTCCAACCGATCAACGTAACTCTTGGCATCAGACCCCAATAATGGAACATCAGGTGGGGGCCCCGGAGGCTTTGGCCTAAAGATACCACACGGGGGGATGGGCCCAACCAGAGGGAATCCCTCACACAAACATTGAGGCAAAGTGCGATCAGGCCAGCGCAGGATGCTAACACATGCTGCTACAAGGGCAGGGCGGAAACCCCTTACATGATGCACATGCCGTTGGTTAAGCAAAAATTGATCAAGAGGCCATAATGCCCTGGCTAAAGTGCGAAAAGCTTGGAAGCTTTGTTCTCTACGATGTTGAATGCCCAAACCCTCCTCGACAGCTTGCTGCACTGCGAACTGCAAATTTTTTTCCAAAAACATGTGTCGTGCGTGCGGGCTGGGCAGGTGTGGGGCTGCATGCAAGTGCTGCCTTGGAGACAGCTGAGGGTCGACGACAGGGGCCACTACGGATGCTTTGGGTTGTCGCATGGATCGCGCAGGGTCGGTCTGCCGAAGTGCTTCCCAATCCAAACCATAAGGCTCAGTGATGTTGTTATCATGGGCCCAAGATTCAAACTGCAAGAATGGTGCCATGGGAACTAAGGAAAAAGAATGCCAAACTTTGGAAATGATGGAAAATGGAACACCGACAACTGGCAAAAGAGACAATGTATCTTGAAACCAAGATTCCTGTGAGTCAAAGGTGTCCATGGTGGCAATGGAAGAGTTGGGGTCACACAAAACACCGTGAGGTGGTGTGTGGGGAACCAACACATCTGCCGGATCTTGGACGACCTCACTACCAGCGGGTTGACTGGCAGTGAGGAGTTGTCCCTAGGATTTCCTGGTTGCATGGCCGACGGCATTGTGTTGCCAAGCGCCGCAAAACCCACCGTCAACTGGATGATTGCATCGATGCAACTTCTTGTCTGGGCATTCTGACTGTTTGCGCACGCGCTGGCCTTTGTTCCACTTGTCGCACAGATCTTTCAAAGTGATCATTTTACCTGGGGAAGTGTCCGTCTGGGAACCCCCACTGCGATCAGTGCGTTGACGTTTGGGAAATGGAGGCGCAGGGGTCTCCCGCTTCGAAGCTAAGGAGTCATCCACCCCCCACATTGCCGGCGCCAACTTGCCATAGAACTGCAGTTTTGGATTCATAGGCGACTTTCAAAGCTTCACCCAGTGGCCAATCCTCTGCATACAAAGAAATTCCAGCCAATCGGGTCTGCTTGTCCCTATCCAAAAACCATTGAATGGCTTTGGCGACAGTGCCAGGGGAGCGCCGAAGCCTCTCTGCTGCAAAGGTGCGGTACGCGAAGTTGTCTGACATGGAGAACTCAGACACCTTGGTTCCCGGAAGGATTTTGGAATCTCGTTCAGCAGTGCCTGCCATGGCCAAACTGTTCAGCAGAATCTCATGGGCACGAAGCAAACTAATGAGATCTTTGAAGCTGACAGCTGGGGATTCAGCCTTGAGAACGACTCGGAAATCACCAAGCTGCTTGACCTCTGTGGCAGGCGCCGAGGAAGCTTCTGCTGCACACTTCACTCTTGCCAAATCATCCAACTCCTTGTGATGTCGACGAAATTCTCGGAAGTGGCGAGCAAACAAAGAGGCAGCCGGAAGAAGGTCTGGCGGGAAGCGCAAACCATACTTGGCAAAGAAAACATCCTCTTGACGTTGACGAACTTCTGGAGGAAGGGTGGCTTCCAAGTTGTCATCCTGGCCTCCAGGAGAAGAAGTGCTGCTAAGATCTTGCTTGGCTCGGGCCCAGGCAACCCGGAGGCGGGACAGCTGAATCCTATCAGTCTTGAACTCAGCGGTTTGCTGGAGGACTTCTTTCAGGCTCTCCTCATAATCAGCCTCTGTGTAG
This sequence comes from Symbiodinium kawagutii, assembly GCA_009767595.1. NCBI lineage: Eukaryota > Dinophyceae > Suessiales > Symbiodiniaceae > Symbiodinium > Symbiodinium kawagutii. Next base: position 574,481 of record VSDK01012907.1, on the reverse strand, counting down.
AGCCCGACAAAGTCCGCAACACTCTCGCAGCCCAAGTGACGTAAAGCAGCAAAAACCTGCGGTGCGACCTTGTGCTCATTCACTAAGAGGAGCTCAAAGCGCTCAACACCGGACGCCATTGCGACCCACCGTGAAGACGCTGCAAGAAAGAAAAAGCTGCCGATTTCAACATCTTAGCAGACAAGAGTAAAGCCAAAAAAAAAACATCACACATCACTAGCCAAACAAGTCACAGCAGGCTACCCTCACGGAACCTACCAAGTGGCTGAGGGCCGCCCCAACCCCCACAGGCGCAACTGTTTTTACCCGCGAGGTGTGGCATGTGACAGAATGATGCGCCTGGTGTCTGACGAAAGTTTCAGGAGACAAGGGGCGCAAAAACGGCCATGGACCAGGAGAGCAGCAGTGAGTCCGGTGGCCCACTGAATCCCCCGTTGTTGAAAAACACGACTGGAGCAAAGCGGGGTGAGACACTGAGGCTCTGTGCTGACGTGCCAGAGGCCTTTGGCAGGGCACACCAAAAAGAGAGATTCAGGATCAGTAGAAACATCGCTGGCCGAGGCCGGCAAATGGGCTGATGATGCATCACTGGAAGGGGAAATTGAATCCTCAGAATCAGATGCTACTTCGGTGGGCACCGGGCTGCTTTCGACAAGCTCCGGCGGTGGCACCGAGGGAATGCCGGGTCCCCAAGAAGAGGTGGCAATGATGTTCCGCAAGCGATCCAAGTGGGGAGCCACCGCGCGGAGGCTAGACCACGAGTCGCATCGCGGAGCATGCTTGAGCAGATGGTGGACAGATGCAAGGCACAACCGCCGAGCCTGCGCTGCAGATTCCAAGCGTTCAGAACTGTAGCGAACAGGAAGCGGGAGCCGATGGCCATCAGCCCAATTACCCAAGCAGAGGCGATCTGAATCGCAGAGCTGCAAGGCATCTGCTACTGTCGGCAAAAAACGCCGGAAACTACGAGTGGAAACATTCGACGCCGCTTGCTCAGTCAATGAAAGTGGAGGAAGTTGCAGCAAGGAACGCATGAAGGCCTGAAAGCGCGAATATGGCGCTGGAGCAGACCGAAGCATGACGTGACCCGCTGCATTAAACCACATATCAGGCAAAAAAGGTGTTCCTACACCTAACTTTCTGGCGACCTCAGACTGCACCCGGCTCAGAAGAGGAAGTCCTGGTTCGACGTAGGTAGGGACAGCCACGGCAAAAGGCATTCCATCCTTGCCCTTGGAAATCTTCCACACACTTGTTCGGCTGGATGACAACTCAGGGTCCAGAGTGGCCCGGGCAGTGTGTTTGAAGCGCAGGCCAGAAACTGCAAAGCGCACGACCAAACCAGCTGCTAAAGCTAAAGAAGGCTTCGAAGATGCTGCAAGCTCCATCAAGTGCCGCCAGGCTTGCGGAAGCAAAACTTCGACCTGAGACGGCCACGTGTGGGCATCAATTGAAGTGAAATCCTGCAGCACAGGCGAATCCAAAGGGAGACGCACTTTCACATGTTCTCGAAGCCAATGAAGGTGTCGGTAAGCTGTGCCTGGCACGGTGCGACCACGATCTGCTTGTGCTGTGAGGAACTGGCGGAGAAAAACATCCGTGAACTGCCCAATAGTTCCTGCAGTTTCCAGCTGCCATTGCACGAGGCGGTTCCATGTACGAAGCACAGCAGCCAATGTCCCGGGCTGAAAACGGGACAGTAGAGATTCTGCTGCTGCATCGATCCTTCAGTGGCGAGGCATGCCGGATGCGGTGAAATCATCCCACGCAAGGCTCAGGCTCGCATGCACAACAGCTTCCAGCAATGCCACTGCCACATTTTTGTGCTGATGTTGCTTCGGGGCACGGGGTGGCCGTGGAGGACACGCAGGCTTCAAAGCCAACGTGCTGCCAGATGCTGATGATGATGGCGTGATGGCGGAATGTTGTGGGAGGAGAGGCTTCCAAGTCTGTTGCCGGGGCTTGCAATGGACAGTCCAAATCTTCTTGCGCAGAGGTTGAAGGATGGTGGGATCGATGTGATCTGGCAGCTCATCGCGCAATTCATCAACAGTGAGCCCGGCCACATCACGTTCATCAAAGCCTCTGGCTTTCAGAAGATCAAGAACTTGCTGCTCAGCAGACGTGAACATGGCGACTGACATGGGCGCAGGAACTGAGATCACAAAAAAAAAAAAGGACAAAAATTGGAGCCGCAAAGCTTGAGCCAAAATGGCCAAAGCTCTGAACACCTGCCATCCTGAAGTGCAGTGTTGCTCCGTGCACCTCAACCTGCCTATCCTAAACACGTGGAACAATCAAATAAATATCAAATAGAATAATATAGAAAGACAGAAACAAATATATCAACGGAGAAGTAAACAAATAAATGAATAAACAACAAATAAATAAAGAAACAAGTAGAAAAATAGATCAATGAATGAATAGTTTAGCTAACGAATAAATACCTACGACTTAGGTTCATACCCTTCACCATGTAGGGATAGAAATGTCTAGCAGTTCATGTATTGTTCTTCGAAAAGGTTTTCAAAGCGAGTGCAGCATATTGCAACCAATCTCAAGCAAACTGTCCATCACATGGTGGATGCCTGGGTTAGATCCGCCACAATGTTGGAGGTGCTTGCTTGGATGGAACCTGACCCATTGATTGCCTCATGCAGCTACAAGCTCCAAACCTGCTGCGGCCGCGGGACCCTTCCCAGGGTCCCAAATCACGGGGTGTAGCTTAAAATCAACCAGCAGATTTGGGACTCTACACACATGATGTGGAGGCCAGTATGCTTGGGATCATCCTCATCAACCTTCATAGCATGATATAGGATGGGGACTCATTTTCTGACGGCCCTGTCTGTGGAACGACTGGTGCTGATTGATCCGGATACTCCCATGAAAGTTTGCTATTCCTCCTAGAAAGGCAGCATCCGATTGATCTAAACAGGAGTCAGCTTGTCAAATGATCCATATTCAGATTGGTGAATCAAGCAGGTAGTAAACTTCTGCGTCTGCAAACGCTAACCTGCACCCACACACGCGTATACGTGTAAATGCATGTGCTTGCGAATATGTTGAATACACGCGTGCAATTGCATGCATACCAGTTTTTATTGGTATGTAAACGAAAGCAACTACATTGATGGACATCATGCATGTTATTCATGTATATCCAAAAACCTCACAAATATATTTACATTGTACACGTATATACACATTAATATATGTATATATATATCATATAAATCCGTGTGTATGCTGTTGATTGCTTTTTAGCACATTTGCACATACATACATAAATACGGAACAGGGGACCCTCAGCGTGCTCTATGTATACGTCTTAAATAAACATCAATATGCACATTCAAATGCATACATTATATATGTAGATATGCATATAGATCGCTCTCTCTCTCTCTCTCTGTCTCTCTCGTTCTTTATGCAACGACGAAAAAGATTCATGCATACTGCATATCTATGTATTCACTTCATCATTTTTATCCCTGTATGCAGTAATCATGATGCATCTCTTTCTCTCTCTCTCTCTCTCTCTCCGTCTGGCGTTTGAAATGGCACAGACCCCACGAGAAACATTTGCCAGGAAAGTCTGTCCTGGCTCCCTGGGACTGGGCTCCCGACAAGGCAAAAGTCGGGCAACCATCCCTTGTCAGCACTGTCCTGGCCATCAAAGCTTAGTACAAGGTTGGCCCCCTGAATGTCATAAGCTGCCTGCCATATCTGCCATACATGGTGGTTACCCAAGTAATAACGTGAGTTCACTGGGAGGTGCTACTCTGTACTGGTTGACTCTGGTTGGCCGTGGTGGTTGGCCGTGGTGGTTGGCCATGCTGGCTGGCACCGAATGCAATGAGAAGAATCATGGCTTATGGTGCAATTTTCAAATGATCAGAATGCTTCTGAAATCAGATTGGTTGACCCTTGACCCTTCAATGTATGTTGAACTTCTTCAACGGACCCTTCAACCCACTTGTGTTTCCAAAGTTTCAGGCGTCCCAGCCACTGCGGCGCCAAAACAATGGGCCAGCACAAAGCCCGTCCTGGCATTCCACATAGGTCCAACCTGAGCATTGGTCTAATGCTGTTCCAAAGCATCTCAAGGCCATGCATTTCCCGCTTGCGACTGGCTCCAGCTTCGGCCGATCCATCACTTGTCCCAGGGTGCTTGACTGGTCAAAGCCGAGGCCCGAGCCTTCTTTGGTGAGTGAGCTTACCCACACCAGGCAGAATTCGCCGACTTCCACGCTACACTGACTGTCATCACGTGCCTCGCACGAGGGGTGTCATGTTTGGGATCACCCATCTCTGGAAAACAGCGATTTGCATCCAAAATAATAGAGGAAAAGCATGGAAAAGCACTACATTTGCTTACCATCAAAATACTACTAAATATCATCAACTAATTTACTGCTCACATTTACATTCGCAACTAAGCAAAAACTGGAAGGCTTCCCAGACCTCATGCTGCCTGCCACCCTTGCCATCCACGACGCACACAAAAAGGCCCTTCCCAAGGCCTGCCATTTTGATTTCGCACGCCTCAGAGATCTGTTGCACGCCACTGGACCCGGTAAAATGATGCCATTTTGTGACCGAGAAACTGGACTTCGGCACTCGGATCAATGTTAGAACATTTAGCCGTGTCCCGGCAATGCCAGGTAAGCCCCAAGTCATTTTTGAAACAATTCTTCGGGATTCTTCTGGCCATAAGTCACAATTAGGATAGGAACCAACTTGAACATGGCTTCCTTCAAGGGTCCAAAATCCCAAGCAATGCTTCGTGTGATCTCGGGATAGGAGCTTCAACACAAGTGGTCAGCCCGTTGGTTCCCATGAGAATCTAGACCGCGCCTTCCAAAACATCCAGCCAGAAAGCAGAATGAATATCGATGAATATGACTATGCCAATGGCGATAAATATGACAACGTCATGGACGACGACGACAACGACGACAACGACCACGACCACGACGACGACGATGACGACGACGACGATGATGACGATGAGCCGATCACGGCTGAGGGAAACGACCTGAATCCAAGCGCGCCAAGGAACATCCATCTCTGACCTTCAGGAAGCTCCTGCAGGATGCACTGCGGCAACCATCCCACCTTCGCCTGGCCGTGGCGCTGCCGGGGGCTCACATGTATAGCTGAGCTTGTATACTTACTTATCTACACATATAGCACCTAATATATAAATATACCGTTAAAATCCATGAAACACCATTTTCATGGTATATATGTCATACAGTACCTATGGTATACCTATAGTTTTCTAAAAACATACCATTAAACACTGCATGAATTCAAGGTTCTGCACTCTGCCATGTGCATCGGTCGAAAAGTCTTGCCACTGCTTCGATCTCTGTTCGCGCCTGGTTGCTCGCGAGCTCGGCGTGAATCCAACCCACGTCCGTCCCCGTTTCGGTCCACACCTGTGCCGGGATCTGAGCCATGAAACATCCACTGATCCCACCCCATCCCAGTGGCAAATTGAGAAAGAGCCGTACAAGTGTTCGAATAGACCCTAGAATACCCTAGAGAAACAGCTAGTATTTAGACAAACAGCTCGTATAACTTTTTAGCACAACCCAAAAATTGACAATCAAGATAATTAAGCAGGCTACTTTTCTCTTATAGCTTACTGATGGCCTGGGGTTGAGACCTACGAAACCAAGTTGTGAAGGTTTACTGCAGTTTGTGTGGGGATAGCACCCCCGAATCACTGAGCATGAACAAAATTTCTGCTTCTTCCAGCGTTGAAGCCAACTGGCATCATACTTCAATTTTTGATGTCGTATACCCCAATTAAATAATCGTAATACAAACATGTGTGCATGTCAGCTACATCATTTCACTGTCATTGCAAACTTTGTTCAGAAATCCGTAGATAATGTCACGTACTTCAAGCACTGCCCTTGAAGCTGAATCAAGTGAAGCCAAAAGAAAGACAAACAAAAATGATGCATTTTGTTTTTTTCCACGTTATGACAGGTTCTGAATGGTTACAGTATGATGTGTTGATCATGTGCAATTCTGTATGATCAGTTCAATTGATGCTGACCCAACTTGGACGTCAAGCCATAGGCTGAAGAACTCTGCAGCCGGAAGCGAGTCACCAAAAACCAGCCAACCAACCTACCAACTGACCGATCAACAACCCAACCATGGTCACCTTAAAAGTAGATAGAATGGGAATACATTGGACACACTTTGTTGTTTCATGAGGTTGCCTCCAACATCATCCAACCAACAGAGAGGCTTCGACACTGGGGCAACCGAGCATACACGAACTCTTCTGCGACAACACCCAATTGAGATGCGTCTCCTGCAGTCCTGGTGCAGCAAGGCTCGAGATTCGAATGGCTATTTGGAACAGGCGCGGGGAGAAGTAAAAAGGTTGTATAATGATAATGCAAGTCAAATACATGGTGCGAATTTGATCAAATATTCTTTATATATATATATATATATTTCATGATCACGATCGGTATGGTCTATGAAAAAGAGCAGATCCATGATTGCTTTTGATTTAACTCGCACAAGAACTATGTCCGTATTGCTTGCGATTTCTTGTTCAAGGCAAAGCCAGGGTTTCCAGGGGGTTAAGCATCCAATACCCGCCTGTGAGAGTTGTAAGCCATTCTCACGCGTACCTTGCTTCCCAGTCAGCAGTCGATCAACCACCATCCCATCACCACACCAACCACATGTACTGAAAACTGCGTATATCCTCACTATAGCTACCTGCATCCCCTAAAGATTTTGTTTATGACTGATGAATTGGCATTCTTCGCAACCATACCCCCCAAGCATCCCCAGGGGCCGCCAGCCCTTCGCCCGCGTTCGCCGCCCCGGGGGTCCATGGTTTCGTTACCCGCTCCAAACGTTTCGTCGGAGCAGCTGGCTGTACACCCTCGGACCTGAGGTGCCAGGGGATGGTTGGAACATGGCCTGCTCACAGTGATTGAAAACGTGCTTAGGAATGTTGACTCATTTTTGCCAGGGCTTCCAGGGGGGTTATGGGTGGTGATGGCTTGAGGAATGCTTTAGGACAATGGCGTGAATGGTTCGTGGTAATGATTCAGGATTGTTCAAAACGGTGAGCGTGGCTCACAAACTCCCTCGTGAGCTAATCATGATGATAGTTGATGACAAAAACATGATCTGTGATGATCTTCACAGGGCATGACCTGTGCCAACCAAGGGGATGGAAAATGGAGGAACTGGTTGGAAATTTGACCTGAGCCCACGGGAGGCCAATTGCGGGGTCCCCCCGCTCTTGCTGCAACAGGCAGTTAGCTAGCTGACACTAGCCTTCGTGATCTAAACTCTCAACGTTTACATGTTGTTTTGTGCGATGCAAAAGAGAACCCAAAAACGGATACACAATTACAAATGACTTGGTTCGGTAGATCCCATATATATCACGTTTTCACGTTGCCTCTGAAAATCTATCCTACTTGCTACTGATGGACGCCCTCGCTAAGGGCTGGGCTGTGCAGGTTCAGTGGAAACTTGGGCGCCGCTAGTGGCAGCC
>VSDK01012907.1:543220-566919 GCA_009767595.1 Symbiodinium kawagutii | reverse complement strand
TGAGTTCACCATGGGGAGGGAGCGAGGCCCGGGGGGGTTCCCCCGCAAGGTGATAGGCATCCCGAGTAAGCTTTCTACACGCTGTGCATGTGCATGTCCGAACAAATATCAAACATGATCAAACTACTGGTACATGCACGCTTACCAGCAATCATCTGTCCATGTATAATCATGTATATAAATCTGCTTGCATCTATTTGGAAAGCATATCTATCTACACCCACATGATCCGTATGCAAGGAATCGGTCTGAAACTCGCATGGTTCTGGATGCTAGCTATGAGCCTGCCACTCAAAATGGTCATGTTGCTACCCTTTCTTCTCTGGTCGGCGGTTAGTCGGCCCATTCCAACAACAAAGTCAATTCGAAGCCAAGAAGGCATGGCTTGAAAGCGAAAAATCATCAACCATTTGGCTATGGGTCAATATTAACCCACCAATAATGGGGGTTTATAACCAACAATAATAGGGAAAACAATGGGAAATGATAGGGAACCAGGGGTACAGGGTTTTGACCCACAGCCATTTGATCTTTACCCAGTGGCTTTTACCAGTTCAAACATGTTCAAAGCACCAAAAGTTTCAACTAAACTAGTTGAAACCACCAATTTGTTGACCCAGTCTGTGCACCTTTTGCTTCAACATGGAGCCGACACACTCGGTCGACCCGAAAGGTCTCCCCCCTCTGCCTCATTGGTGGCAGGAACTGCTTGAGCAGCGCCGCCTGTCCGATGCAAACCCTGGATGAGTCCTAAAAGCTGAGAAAATGGGTGAATCAAAGCTGAATCAGTGGCTAATAAACGGCCAACTAATGCTTAACTTATGATGGTTCATTTCTGGTTGATTCCTGTGAGTGAAGATTAATGGATAATGATGAATCAATGGTTCGTAAGGCCACAATTAAACAGCTGATCAAGCATTATTGACCATCCCAATCGATCATCCTACTTAGCCATGCTATGCCAGTTTTTGCTATCCATTTTTTTGCTATGCCCAATGGCCATCCATGGCCTGCTATGGCCATCCATGGCCATCCTCATGGCGCCTCCATTTTCAGCGGCTGCATGGGACCCATGCGTGGGTCCTGTGACCCGTACTTCGCTGGTATCCTCGGACAGCTTGGGCTGCATGAGCTAGTAGTCTGGTCAATTGCAGGGGGTGATCTGATCAGGAATTACCGTTTAAGGTTAAGGGATACTGGTGACCATAAATCGTGGCCAACAGTGCTGATCAGAAATGGTGTGAAACCAAGTAGAAACATGGGCCGTAAACTGCTTCATCATGGCTAACAGTGACATCAAAACCATCAACATAACGGATCGTGATGATTCATAGTCACCAGTCAGTCTTCTTGACCACTTTGCAACTGCATAGGTCCGTTACATGCAAGTAGACACAGATGCCCATTATTGTTCATCTATATGGCATATCCAGGCGTACAGCGAAGGGAAAGAGAAGAGAGGAGTGAAGAGAAGAGAAGAGCAGAAAAAGAAAAAATAATAGAAAACAACAACCATATCGGTATATGCAATATGCGTGGCAAATGTGTTGCTGGGAATGCATGGTAGCCTGTTTGGCAAAAAAGTACTATCCTCAAATGCAACCGATGTCCAGCCATTCTTCGTCTTTACCGCCTCTTATCATCATGCTCTCGTGGAAAGATCTCCAAACGTTGATGGCGTGTGAACCGCATGTACACTTAATGGTTCATCAAGAAGCCAGGTAGACCATACTCAGGCAAATGAATGCAAATGCTTGGTAACTCGGATGATTGGCCACGGTGTTGACCCTGTTATGACACTCTGAGTCTTGACTTCCACATTGAGTGGTGTGAAGACATTCGTACTCTTCAACTTGATTCATATGCCAGGTGCCACCCGAATCCCGAGATTTTGGAAAACTTGAGTAATGCAAAAACTTAACCATCACCATTACTTTTGCCCAACATCAGGATGGCTTAAGTAATCCATCGTCCATCGCAACTCAAAACCCTGCGCAGGACTTCAATGCCGCACCCCGCCTCAGCTACGGTCGCGGCCACTGGTACCGCCTTTTCATCCTGGCAGCGCGAAAGCTGCAGCAAGTCAAAACAGAGAAGGGCCTTGGAGAAATTCTTGGTCATGACTACTGATGATGATCAATGGCTATCAATCATAGCTAACAGTGTTAGTGGAACACCAACTAATCATAGGTCACACATGGTAACATCATGGTTCCTCACAAAGTTGAGCCTCATCTAAACACAGAAAGGCAACCTTCGGCCACATCAAGGCTCACCATCTCCCGGCTCGGCACCTCTCCGCTCGGCAGCTCCACAGAGGGGTAGCCACCACTCTTCCCATTGGCATCTGGAAGCCCAGGGGCTGCCGATCCTGGGAGCGCTTACCCGTTGGCCGCTTGGGGTAAAAAGGGGGAACTCAAGCCATTACTAACCATCATTAGCAGTGTCGTGTTGAATGGCCGTTGAATAAACAATAGCAGTGTTTAACCATAATTAGTAGTAATGTTAGCCATCGTCACTAGCAGTGTCTAACCATTTTGAACCACTACTGATTGTTGTTAACCACGATTCACTAGCAGCCATGTTTAAGGGATGGGAAATTTGGGCATCAGGATTGCCAATCGGAAGCAAATCATTGTACTATAAAATCGTTCAGTCCTTGGGGTTTCCGATATTTCATGATATTTCTCCATTTCTCGCATTTGATGCTGGATCGAATGTCGATGCACGGAAAGTGGTTCATGAAGAAAGTCATCCGAGGACTGTCTGGAGACTCTGAAGCCTTGAACTGTCATATACGACCAAGCCTCGCAAAGGAACTGGGGGTATGTACATACATCATGTAAGTATAAGCACTTTGGTTTGAAGTGGTTTGCCATACGATTAGGCCAAAGCAATACTATACAATACTACTATAAGATCTATGACCGACGTCGCAAATACGACTGGTCCGAAGCAATTCTACAAACGTCATACTTAGTAAGACTACACGCCAACCAAAAACAATTGTTGGCGCGATTCTCACCTAGCAAAGATATCTTGGCGCCAGGCAGCACCCTCATCACCACCATCGGCATCATCACCATCACCATCACCATCACCATCGTCATCATCATTATTATTATCATCATCAACATCAACAACAACATCATCATCATCATCATCATCATCATCATCATCATCATCATCATCATCATCATCATCATCATCATTGCCGTCATTGCCGTCATCGCCATTGAAAACACCGACAGAAATCGTTAAGGCTGTTGCCATCGGTGCAGCGATCGCCAAGTGACCGTGGACCGGCTCGTCTGCTACCACTTCTGGGCCTCAGCGACTGGCAGCTGATCTGACCACCCCCTTGGAGACCAACTGATGGTGCAGCGATCGCCAAGGGACCGTGGACCGGCTCGTCTGCTACCACTTCTGGGCCTCAGCGACTGGCAGCTGATCTGACCACCCCCTTGGAGACCAACTGATATGTTGGGAGACTATGGGAGGTCAGGCACTTAAGGAAGTCATCTCTTGGGAGGTACATCACTAGCTATTGAGCTGCTGTAGCTAGCGGTGTATATATATATATAAATCTCCCATCACTTCCAAAGTATCAAGAATGCTGTGCATCAATCGAAAGCTCAAGACAAACCCACAGCGACGAGTTCACCTCAAGATTGACCCATACTGACGAGTTCAGACCAGCCAATTTCTGGTAGAAGGAGCTCTTGTAGGATCCAAAAGAGAGCCCGGGAACCAGATGATAACAGGTATATATACAAAGGCAAGTCAATCAACCGGCACGGGATAGTTTAGCATAGTCTAGCGTTCCGCCTTTCCAAGAAATCATTGAACTTTCATCAGTGCTTAACCATCAACTCCTCAGAATTCTTCCAGCATCTCCCCGATGAAGGCAGGCTTCCCCACCTGCAGGCTGGCTCTCTCCTGCGGCTCAACACATGAAATTTCGGGCCCCATCCCACAAACAGAATGGCCATTGCTGAATGAGAAACGAACAAATGGAAATTTGTGAAGGAACAATAATGGTGGTGAAACGGGGAGGTGGTGGCTATGAGAATGGTAACAACGGCTAGATGGCTAGAAAATCAACCGGTGAAGATGATTAGACAGCTAGATTGACGGACAAATTGTTAGAAAGGCAGGTGGATAGACAGGTCGGTAGGCAGAAGGCGGAGCAGAGCAAACGGCTACTAGACAAATGGACCAACAACGCAAACATTCAATCCGTCGAACATGAAGTCGTTCTACCCGCGACCTTTTGAATGCAGGCATTGAGAACTATCCTAGTGGTTTCTGTTGGCTATGCCAAGATGCTAGTGTAAAACTGCGCCGACAAGCGCTGGCTGATGGCACATTTAGGGTGGTATCTATTCTGCCCAAGTTGGTGTGTTTGACCCCGGCACTGTTTACTGTGTGGGCAGTCCAAAAACTTCCATTTTGCTTGAATACTGATGCTGAACCTTGACAGGCATAACACTGCTACGGCTACCTGATAACACTATCATTGCGCTGGACTACTGGAATTGCAGCTGTGGCAAAATGGAACCTCAAATCCACGAGTAGCCAAAATCAACCATCAAAGATGAGTTCATCCCAACGAAGACTGCTTATCCTGCAAACTGTTTATTTAAAGGATGCTGTCCTAACAAGGATTTCAGGCCTGTCGGCCTTGGCAACTGCCTTCCTCTGGGCTCTCCATGTCTCAGAAAGTGCCACCCTGCCTCGTGCTGGTACCGTACTTACTCGGCAACTGTAACGCGAAGTGCTGTCACCAGCCGGGCCGTCCGGCCTTTCTTAAACTGAGGAAAGGAAGTCCACGGGAATCAGCATCTCAAATGCAGGTGGTGGAACATGCAAGAAGATTGTTGGTGCCCGTTGCTTTGCCATGCTTTGCCGTTCAAAACACTGGCATTCTGGCTCTCAGTCCAAAAAGTACAAGCAGAAAACAAGCTGATCAATGAACAAGTTGGCGATCGCGGCGATCGCGCCACTATGCCACTCCCCTGCTGGAAATTTTGGTTGGCCAAACCCCACACACACCTGTTGCACCACAGCCACGGGTCCTGGTCCTCCTCCATCCGGGCTGTCATCCATGCCATCTGCACCTTCTGGAATCTCTGTGAGGAGAAGCTGGTCAATCGCCTTCCCAGCAAGACACGAGTTCTGCAAATACCTTGGGCCAAAACCATTGGATCATAGGACTGTACAGAGAGAGAGAGAGATATATATATATATATAATATCTCTCTCTTTCTATCTATCTGTCTATGTACCTTTTTATCTTTTTATTGGATCTATTAATCTAATTCATTCATTCATTCTGAATGTCTTTCCAAAGTCTTGATTACTGTATAAGCAGTTCCCAGCGCACCGTCATTCAGAGAGACATCCATTCCCACCTCAACGCGTTGTGCAGGCCAGGCCTTGTTCACATCCCAGGCGCATTCATTGAGAACTCGCCGTGAAACTTCTTCGCTAAATCCCATCTCCTGTTGGAGGAAATGGGGTCGCCCACCCTGTTGGACGAATCGATCCACTCTGGAATCAGCTGATGGGAAAACCTACCTGGCGAAACCTTGGCAAAAGCACACATCAACTAGAGAGGTGCATGGTTTCAAGAATGAGTAGCTGGTTGGTGGTTACAAGCCGCCCCAGGAGTATTTCCCCCATCAACCGTCCCCAAATACTCCGTAGGTAAAACAAAAATGTTCAAAAACCTCGAAAAAATACTGATGAGTATGGCCATACAACCATCACTAATCATGGTCAAATTATTGTTCACCATCAATCAACTTCACAAACCAAGGTGCGCCATCATCAACCATGAATTACCCATCCACCAACCATCCATTCACCACAAATCAACTGTGTCAACCTTGACTTAAGCATGGTCAACTATACTTGATTTGCTAGCTTCTGGGTATCCTTAACCATCTTTTAACTCTCAATGAAGCAACCAACTTCTTACCTGGCCTTGACCATCATTCACCCTGATGCAAGCGTCACCCCATGGCTTGCCAGCGGGCACCCCTGGTGACCGGCCTTCAACTGAGCGATGGCCGGTGTGGCACCACCTGGCAGGGCCCTGGAGTTGCTTTCAGCAACCATTACCCGTTGGTAAACTAACATGGCATGGTGAATGACTAATGGTCAGCCAAGCATGGAACTACCCGGCATGATCAGTTACCCTCTGGTAGACTAACATGGCTGGCTGGACATGGCTGGCTGGACAATCCACTGTTTTGTTAAGGAAAACCCTGGGAAATCATCCATTTGGAGTGCATTTTCCATTGCTATGTTAGTTTACCAGAGGGTAGGTGATGGGTATTTGGGTATGTGCCAGGCCATGACGAGTGACCATGGCTTAACCCACCAAGGCATGATCATTTTGGCCGCTCTGGTCGTATCACTTTGGTGATCTGCTCAATGTCACCTCAAGGTTGTGATCATTTTACGAATGGAAATTATTGGATTCTACTAGGAAATCATTGGTTGACTCGGGGGGTACCACTAGGACTTGGCACATGCCCATAATTTGATGCTTCATCGATGCCGAATGAATGGCCTCATAGCCGTTGCCTTCAGTCCATCCCACCCAGCCAAGCGTACCGCCCTGAGAGCTGGCAATTGAAGAAGAGGTGGTCGTCCTTCCGCGTTCGAGAAAGGTCACCAGCTCGCCGGTTGGTGGTTAGGGCCACCCCCTGAAAAACTGGTTGTTTGGTATTGTCCCTTAGTATTAGTAACCATTATCATCAATATAAAAGGCGTATAATAACCCTACCCTCTGAAAAAACGATGAAGCAACGTCAACCAACCCCAACTCTCTCACATGAAAAGAAAAAAAGGTTTGAAACCACCAGCCACACTGTAGAAGTTGTGTAAGGACGCCGTTCAAGAAACAGTTTCACTATGTCAAACTGCTGGTTAACCAGTTGATACTTTCCTTCACATCCAGCTGACCGGGCCAATGGGTACCCAGTTCCGTAAACATCAAAACAGAACTTCCAAGGCATCCAACCGCCAGAGGGAGTCATCGCTTTGCCACCGAGTAACGGTCACTCGGAGTCTTTGCCGCTTCATGTGATTTGGCGAACGGGCACCCCTGGTAGCTTCAACTGCCTTCCCCTTTAAAGGGCTAGGGCGGGATAGCCATGGCTCAGAATCGCTCCCGGCCAACCACCAGCCAAATAATAACACCAAGGCTCAGAAATACGGTTGCTGCATCACCTGCATATCCTACACATCGCTTTTTGATACCAATGGATTGATGAAAATCGTCTGTCAGGGTGAACCGAAGCTTTCCCGAATTCCCAGCTTGGCAAATCGCAGACTATATAGCTGTGGACAAGCCATGAAACGCCTTGCCAGTCCAGGCGTTGACTCTCCCAAGTCATCGCTGTGACATCAGTGTCCATCATGACATCATCAATGTTGACCAACAATTCACTTTAGAAGTCATCATCTTCACCTCATCTGCGTCATGAGTCTCCACCTAACAATCAATTCACCACCATCTAAGCACGAATTGAATCGGCGACCAGCCATCAGTTCACCGTCAACTAATCATCAATTCACTATTGTCCACCAGCAATCCAACACTCATTCACCATCATCAACCATCGTTAACTACCATCTGCTTACACCACTCCTGGTGGCTCCTCAGTTCCCAGGTAAAAGGGATCTAGGGAGACCCCTGGCTCCGGATCGCTCCCTCCTAACCACCAGTTCGTTAACTCAACATCATTCACAATCATCAACCCACCATCAACTCACCATCATTCACCATCATTAACCATCTGTTCACTACCACTTCTCCATGCGCTACCCATCAACCAACCCCTTGGGCCCAGTCATAGCGTCCGCGTCCACTCCTCTGGATGGGTCCCATGGATCCCATGGATCCCAGCGAAGGTCTCCCGGGAGCTTTGGCCGGAGCCGCATGGGGGGGCCTCAGAAGCCGCATGGAGCTGGAAATTCATGGGTTGTTGATGGCCAAATGGTGACAGTCATGGCAACAATGGCAGCATCGGTTCACCATTCTAAGCGGTGGAAAGGTGAAAAACATCCATTCACAGATGGTTAATTGATAGTTATTTGATGGTCAACTGATGCCTTATCGTCAATAACGGCTAAGAATGGTTGGGCAATGCGTCATGCTGATCTAGCGGCTGATGTTTGTTAGTTGATGGTTCATTGATGCCATATGATGAAGCTCTCGATGCTAGCTCTGTAAATTACTACGGATCTCCCCAAAGGGTTGTAGTGATGGCTAAAGAGGGGCAAGAATAGGCGATCAGTTGTTAATAGCTGTGAATTGTTGCAGCTTCAGATGGTATATGTAACTTGTCAATTCGCAAAGTATAGTGGTCAGCTGATACCTACTACTGCTGGGTTGCCTGGCCATTGTTGAGAACTGTTGTTTAATTCTTGCTTTTGGGGCTTCATGAGCAGCAATAATGGCCACCCATCATCATTCTGGAAGAGGCAAGTGGTCAAAATTGAGCTCCCTCCACTGAAGGTTAGAAAACATCCTTCCTCCTCCACTCCCAGGATGGCTATGCTTTGTGGCGAAAATCCCGCTCGTCAGGAGCGAATCTTTGCTGAAAGAATCACCGCATTGATCAGAAATTCCAGCCATTTGGGGCCATCTTTGGCAAAAAAACGGGAACACAAACCCCGTGTTCTGTTGAGGCAAGGTGACAGCGATGGGAATACAATCATGAAACGTTTGATGGTCAATTAAGTGATGGTTAATGACGAGCGACTGATGGATAATTGACAGTGAATGATCGTGAATGATGGAAGCCGGGGTATGACTGGCTGCTACCTTGGCTGGGAAGGTCAATTGATTGTTAACTGGTGACGTGTTCTAAACTCAATGTCCAAGTTCTTTGCATGCGGTCGCACCATATCCATGCAAAGCCGCCCGATGATGTACCCAACCGAAACTGCTCGAGTGCCGCCTAGAGCTGTTCAGAACATCACGGTGGCCACACGCAGGCCCAGATATTCGCACCTACAATGTCACTTGATAGAACACCCTGACGTGACACCGATTGGTATGACTGCATATTGTTTATTTTGTGGCTGGAGGGATCATCGCTGACATAGGCTTATATATGTGCCACGGCATGCCCTACCACCCCTATAGCAGCCACCACATGTCACACAACCAACGCCCACCATATGCCAGCGACCCAAATGTTCCATATCCAACCATCATCATTATATAAGGAGTTCTCATCAAGTTGGTCTGCACCTTGCTTCAACGAATACCCCATGAATCCTCACAGTGATATGGTTGGACAATCTCTTTGACACCATTTCTCTTGGCAAATCCTTCCCCAAAACCAGGGCCAAACCTCAAATCCATCGGCAGCCAGGTGCTGCCACAACTGACCGAGCCGCCACGGCCTGCCCCCAGCGGCTGAGATCTTCTGGGCTCCAGGCCCAGCCCCTGGTGGCCTGTGGACCTCGGAGCGGTTGGTGGTGCTTCACCACCCCTAAGAATAGGTAGTAATGGGTAGTATGTATATATATATATGTGTGTGTGTGTGTGTACTGGTTTCAAATGATCATTAACTGGTTGGTGGTTGAACCTTTCGACTTTGATGATGGCTGTCGGCGAGCAGAGCCCGCGGGCCTTGGTGGTGCTTCACCACCCCGTCATGAAAAATGTGGGTCAACGTTGGTTGTTCTTTGTGATCCGTTGCCACCCAGATGGTGGTTTTTAACGGGTCCTTCTCACTTTCGTGTGTGTAGCATTGCATGTCTTTTGCAGTGATGACTTACTTGACAACCCAACAAGTGGTAAAAAAAAAGTTTGAAACCAATAGCCAGCATAACAAATATAACAAAGAAGATCAAGGATCACCTGGACAAGAGATCGTTGATTCCTATCACTGCAGAGACGTTTTTTTGGTGTTGATATAACAGCATTACATTCATGTAACGCATATCGAGGTATGAGTAGAGATGGATAGATGTAAACATTCCTATCGCTCTTATCCTGTCATCTCGCTTCTTGGTCCATGGTTGTTGGGACCCGCTGCCGTTGGTGTATCCACCTGAGATTCCAGCTGAAGGCGCGCCCTTGCCGCCTGGTCAACCAGCTAGTGCATGACTTCGAAGGGCCGGCTTCCCCCCACGGTGGCATGCCCAGTCACCAGCCCTCACCCTCCTAAAACCCCAAGGCGGAACTGGAACTAATCGCTGGCCACTAACAAAACCAGCGCTTGGATCCGGTTCCCAGCCAACTACCAGCTATTGTTCCAGGGCCCTGCCTGCCGGTGCCCCACTAGGAGCACTAGTTTTGGGCGCCGCCATCTCCTCCACTGTGCCGCAGGGAAGAGCGAAACCACCAAAAAAAGCGGTTCATTGGTTCATACACCTTCTAGCAGTTCTGCATAGTTACTATCACTCCATGCATTTCTGGAAGGTGTGTACCATCTTGAATCTATGTTTCAATCGCGTTTTGGTGGTTGTGATGGGTACTGTGAGTTGATTCTCAAGAGGGAGTGATAGTATGTGATAGTGGGGATTAGGCGCGCATGTCCCGGGCAAAGCGTGGGCTCACATCTTCGCAAACAGCAAACAATCATTGCCAAATGCTTCTTCCCGTATGGGACCCCCAACGCGCGAATGCGCGCAACTTGTGCATAAGCCACATAAGTAAAGCACCAAGCATGCCCCAACCTGGGTTGAAAGGTTTACTTCTGCTTTGTTCAACCACCCATACCCATTGGACCCTGTAGCTTATGACACCTGAGAGTTACCCGTTGCATAGCCTTTCCACCGGTTGGCCAACCCCCAGTGGCCCTGTCCAGTTTACTGGGCACCTACCATGATGATACGTTGATCAACGGGCTCCATCGTTGGGTCATCATCCCTTTGGGTTGGTTAGCGGGCCATCAATATAGTTGAACCTTATGCTGCTGCTAATGGGTGACAACTAGTTGCTTAGCAAAGGGGATTAAAATTTTCGTATGGCTATAACTACAATATACTACAATCCCACAAGACCATTGCGCAGTTGTTGATCGCTTTTGCTTGCTATTAACGCTGGCACACCACTGGTGCCCAGCTTGACATAAACCTTGATGATCAAAAATATTCATCGACATCCAGCTAAACATAATAACCAACATCGGTGACGAAGCATTATCAAAAATACCCACAAATAAACAAGTGTCCACGAACAATAGCCATCAAGTACCCATAAGAAAGCATCAAATCACCAGCGCTGAGCATCAAAGAACCATCAAATCAGCATCTCTACGCATCAAATTACATCAAATAAGCATCACTAAGCATCAAATCACCATCATGGATCACATAATTTGCTTGCAAATCACTTCAAGATCCCGGCACTGACCACGCCTTGGGCTTCGTAGGGCTGCTGTTGGCCTCGTTCGATAGCCGACGCTGCTCGCGCTCATAGGCTTCGATGAGCTCGCGAGGAATCGATCGCTTCACCTGCAACGGTGGTGAACTGAAGGTGATGGAGCTTAGGATGGTTGGTTAGTGATGGTTGATGATGGTTGGTGATGATAGGTGATGGTTAGTGATGGTTATATAGTGATGGTTGATGACGGTTGGTGATGATTGGTGATGATTGGTGATGCCTCCTGATGATTAGTGATGCTTACTTAGCTATGGTTGGTGATGCTTACTCACGGTTACAGTAGTGATGGCTAGTGATGCTTCATGATGGTTAGTGATGGCTAATGACGGTTAGGGATTCAGGATGGTTCGTAGTTGTGAAGAATAAGGCTGAACGATGCTTAATTGACGGGGAGATTCTAGTGACGATAGCTCCAAACCGTTTCCCCACCAAGGATCTATAGATATCCCTGGCTTGGAACTGCTCCTTCCAAGCACAAGTATTGAGAAGACCAGAACAGTTTTGTGTAGCTTGAACAGGTGCATATCCAGGACTGTTGTTTAAGTATATCGCTCCCAAATGATCAACTGCTTGCATCCCAGGCATTGTGTTGACCATGTTCGACTGTTCAACGGATTTCTTGATCACTGTTGTTTGCACACCTCTTGTGTGGTTGATTCGTTGCTTCATGATGCTGAAAAACCCAATGTGGCCAAATTCCTATCTACACCCCTGGCTGGTGGTTTCAAACCCTTTTTTAAAAATACTAGTCAACCAACTGTTCGTTCATAATCACTAGGGAATCACCAACCAAACACCTATGTGGTGAATCTAGTGATGTACTTTCTCGGCAGTGGCTCACTCCCTTCCTCCGCAGGCGCAGCTGGCCTCTACCCATTTTTTACACAGGTAGTGCTCTTCGTACTTCTCCAAACAGGCGTCGACTGCCTCAACATGTGCACGCCCATGTGCACGCTTATGGTGTGCAGCAAGTGGGCCGAAGGTGCTGTTGCCATTTAGCGAACGCAGGCAATCCCCATATCTCAGGGATACCCGAAGAATCCGGAAGAATTATGGTAATCCTTAGAACATGTACAGGTAGATCAGGTCACCGCTTCTGGCAATGAACATAGGACACACCGCCCCCTGCTGCGCCTCTACGGTGTCATAGGTGATATAGCCAAAGCCGCGTAACGCATGTAACTCCACCTTGGTGATTGTGCCATAGGTGGAGAAGCATTGCCTAAATTGCTCCTGCGCAGTGCTGGCCACGGCAATTTTGCAAGGCGCCCCCTTCCCTCCCTTGCGTCAGATTTCCCCAGACCCCCACCTGCTTTAGTGAGGAATTTCTACATCCTAGGGCCAAAGCAAGGCTAAGATTCAGATTTCAAGGGGAAAGATTTCATGGACAAACCTCCGACCAAGGCTTTCAGGCTAAGGTGGCTCTATCCTCATGTCACAGGGTCCCAAATATTCGTACTGACATGCCTTGGTTGGCTCGATGCTGTGGCTCGCAGCCACCGATGATATCCGCATGATGGATCCAATTGTTGAAACACTCTCGCATTGTGGGTCCAGTTGTTCATATTTTGTCGTTCGAGTACGATGCTGGACGTTGCTCCGGCCCCAGCCATAGTCACTGCTTGGACCAAGCTAGAGGATTGGTACCAGCCATCTCCAAATGGACTAGACCTTGCCCCTGTTGATCCCAAAACCCGCACTCGATTCTGCACCTCCAGATGTTTTGAAACCAAGCATGAGGAAAACAACGACAACTTCATTGGAAAATGACCACGCCCCTCATGCATCAACCGCAAAGTCTCTCCTCGGTCACCGTGATGGGCACTCCACCGACGAAGATCTTATTGGGCACAAAGCCGCCTAAATTCCTGGCGGGAACAGCTGTGAGGTGGGTCCAGTTTGGGGCCTCTGCGGTGTGACTTGAGAACCAGGGGGGTGAACGAAAGCTGCGGGGATGTCAAGCAATGCAGCGCAAGGATGTACATGGAATAGAATAAATAAATGGTGCATGTTGGTAAGTATGTCAATGTCATCATGGTCGAGAAATGTGGTTGCTGTCTTTCGTTTGGCGTGCTTCGTGTCACGGTCTGTATGTTTCTATAAAATGTGCCCCTGGCCTGAATTGCACGGTTACTGTCCGTACTTCTAAGATGTTTTCGACAAATAGTTGGATGTTTGTGCTCTCTGGCGTTGCGCCTCTAGGGATGGTGAACACAAGCGAAACTGACAGGAAGGTAGCGTTTCTTCTTCCAGTCTGCATGCTTCTGGTAGCTTTCTGATGTGTTTCTTGCTCCCGCTATGTGCTTTGGATGCGCGTCTTGTTGCTGTCTGCATGTTTCTGATATGTTTCTTGTTTCGTTTTGCATGCTTCGTCATGCGAATTATTTTCCTGTCTGTAGGCCAGGGAATTATGATTTGATTTAGATAGGCTCCTTGTTGGAAGGAGCTGTGAGGTCATATGTGTTGTTGATATGTGCTTTTTCAATTGTCATCTTTGTGCTGGGTTTGCCTTTTGAAGCTGAACAAAACTGCAAACCTTCTCTTATTTTGATTTTGGGACTGGTGTACCCCATCAAGCTGTCCAGGTTAGTTTGTCACATTGATATGTTTGCAGAGCCAGGTTCATGCGTTCCTCTGCAGAAATAGCACGAAAAACGACACGAAGAGACGAAAGTGACATAGAGGAGGCAAGAATAGACCAACCAATAAATCAATAGACACATGAAGGGTCACAAAATGATTCAATTCGATGTTCGATCTACCCCAGGGTCGGCGGGTCATGGGGGGTTCATCGTACATGGGTTCGGCAAGCGCGCCTCGCCGCTTGAGCGGCGATGCTCATACTGGTCTGGTTTGCAGCAGCTTTGGCTTTGGGACCTCGCCAGGTGATGGCGGCAGATGAGGGACTTAGAGGCCAGCCGCTGCATAGCTCCATGGTGCACCACATTTGTATATAGTGGTTTCTCATGATGGGGGAACCCCTATTTTATATATATATATATATATATAAATATATGTATATATATATAAATATATTTATTTATTTAAAAATTGTATATAAATGGTTTCTTGATCACTATGAGTGGCTCATCTTGGATGATTTGATGGGTCCCCTATTTTGGGGAACACCCATATTTGTGCGAATTGTGCAAGAACAGATGGGTTGATCCAGCTGGATGATTGATGGTGAATCCCCAGTTATTCAACGTGGTTGAACTGGTGGTGATTTATTGCTACGGATCTGCCAATAATTTAGAGTAGATGGTCTAATGACAACACCTACGACCAGGAGAACCGCACCGGCACCACCAGAACCATGAACCAGCCAGCAAGACCACAACTGGCAACAGCCCACGGCTGGCCTGTACTGGGGCTCGTTGGCGTCGCAGCCGTCCGCGGTGCAGACGGTGATGGCCTGTTGCGACGGTTCCAAGCTATGGGCGGTCATCATGGGCCATCATCACCCTGCGTTGGTTGCTAAGCATGCAAGAGAATGAGTGACTTGTCAAATGATCATCAAGTAACCATGAATGACCTCAACCACCATTAATCGACCATCAGGTGGCTATCCCTAACATTCATACAATTTCATATACATTCTAAGCATCATTACCATCAAATGCCCCCATTACCTATCAGTCAATCATAAATTGATCATCATCAACCACGAGTCATACTATAACAATCCCGCACTTCTCATCCAATTGCCAGCGGTCGCTGGTGGTCTCCCGCGCACCTTGTCCCCCAAGCATTTGGAGCCTCAGCGCCTCGCCCAAGATGGGGTACCAAAGGTGAGGTGCACACAATTGATACATTCACATATGCACATGAATCTAAAAATCGAATCACACTCACATGCAAAATTATACAGCATCATATGCATATACATAGTGCGTATAAATATATGTGTATATATATATAAATATATACCATTGTGTATCATCACCATTGTATGCGCGTGTTTTCTCATACGGCAGTTTATTTGTGGGTATGTGTGGGTGCAGGGATCGATGGAACTCCAGGTTCATCTGCATCCATTTGCTACCACCTATTACGTGCATGCAAATCAGCCAGGCTGAAGGGCTTACCAATTACAGTATTTTCTGCTAAGGATTCTTCAGTTCCTTGGTGCAAAAATCCCAGATCTGTGATCTGACCCCCGCAGCTCCCTACCTGTCGCTTTGGCAGGAGGAGCCTGGCGTGGAGCAATGGCAATGGCATGGTAGGATGACCCATTTGATAAGCCCAACCATCCCAAACATGAAAACATGAGCGAACCATTGGAAAACCGGAGAAATTTGAGGGGCACATCATTTTGCTCTCAGCTGCCAATGAAAGTGATTGGCCTCTTAGCTGTCTGCAGAACAGCTAAGGGATCATACTACCGCAAATGGCCCAGTCAGCAGCGGAACGACCACCATTTGGCAGTGCTGAAACCAGCCTTGCAAAACGAACTAACTCAGTGTGTGAAAAAAGAATTCTCGCTCCACAAACAATACCCTTCGGAAAAGTTTGACTTAACCATGATTTTTGACGACCTTTGTATACAGCTCCAGGAGGAAGGACTGCATTACCAGTAGAAGACTTCAAAATGTGTTTAACCCAGTGGACAAACACCAGAAAAGTTCCAGAGCAAATTTATGGACACACTTCTTCCAAAATTGCCACATGAATTTGCCCCTCAACCTCTTCAATTTGGATCATGTGCTTGGTTTGGTGCTTTTTTCAACCTACCAAACTACGTGCCGTACCAACCTACCGGCACCATAGAATCTCGGCGTGTCCAGCAGCGGCCGCCTCGTCGGACGACTTCCGTACGGCTTTGGGTGGCATGGCAGGGGCTTGGCAGAGCAGCAGCTTGCCGCTGTGAGCCAAAGCTTCGAGCGGTCCCTGAAACCTGGCATCCTCTGACCTGGGGACGCAGCAAATCGTGGAGCTACGAATGGCCCCCAGCAACAGCGCGTCGCGTACCGGACGGTGGAAACGCAGTTTCGGAAAAGATTTTGAGTGGTGCACACGAGAATATCCATGGTGCGTCATGGTGCGTATCCACATTTGGATACCTAAACCACTCCAAAATGATAACTTGGGAATGCTGTGAAGATGATGTTCTTGAATTTGCTGGGGGAACTATGACTTGATTGATAGGAAAATGAAAAGCCCTACGCGGCAAAAACCGTTTATGGTTGATCATGGCGAATGGTGCAGAATGATATTGAATGCAAACAAAAATACAAATATGTAGCAGGGATCATCATGCCAACTTCTACCCAACATTTCGATTGCCGGAGGAATTTGTTCATGAACCGCCAAATCCGGGATTGCGGGCGCAGGCCAAATTCAGATTTCAAAACTTGCAAAGGGCTAGACAATAGCTGCGGGTACGGCTATATCTCAAAATCGATCCATCTGCGCTCAATCCGGAAAAGGAATAGTTGGCGATTTCAGCATCAAGGAGGTAATGCGTCCTCATGTCCTAGGAAACTAGCTGAATCGTTTTCCACCATCCCCCATCTGGCCGGATCACTTGCCCTAAGGAGGGTAGCTGAAACTTGTTGCATTGTCACCAGCCCGAAAGAAAAATTCACAACATCTGTTGCAAGCACCAACATTTCCGCCACTTCTTCCCTGGGAACTTCTTTCCAGCATTGCCCAATGCCATGCAGCAGCTGTTTTTGTGCAAGCGGTCATCCGGATTTCTATTGCACATGGCGCATCTATGAGAAAAAAAGATTAAACGAGGTGTCTCTCCTAAGGTTGGGACCCTAAATCCATGAACTTCTCATCTCCTCCTTCTGTTTCAACAACCAGCAATGCTTCTTTGGATTTTAGAGGTCCCAGATCCTAGGTCTGACTACCATAAATGAATGCTGGCATCATTTCACGGCCGCACATCATTCGCGAGTCATGGGATGAATGCCCACGCACTCGAAAATGCAACCATCATCATCTATAACCATCTCCAATTCACAGCGCAGTCCCCTCCCCCACCAACAAAAAGGAAAATCACTAAAATCATGTAGATGTTCAATACTCTGGTGTGGTTGCCAAGTTCGGCGTCAGCGCATGCCTGCTTTATTTCAGCGTACAGTATAGATTGGGCTGGTGCAAGATCCAAATCATGCTCATTGCAGGTAGGACTGGTTTATACTGGTTTCCAACAGATTCCAACAAAAACGAAAACTTTCGGCTCCAAATGATGCCAGAGCTGTACAAGTTGCATAGTCCACCAAGTTCCGGCACGTTATCCAAGGCTTGAAACCGCGCACACTTTAAAGCTGTGGTCATTGACCCAGTGGTCATTGGCTCAAGACTATATAGACATGCTCTGTGTCTCTATGAAGCCGTCTATGTGTGCTACTACCCATTTGCCTATCCATCGGTCTATTCACCCATCAAACTCATCTAATCTAACATCATCGAATCTAATCTTTGATCTCCTGGAATCTAGATGAATTTGGCCTATCTATATCTATCTAATCATCTGTCCAAGGATGTCTAATGCATTCTATAGACACGTCGCATGCGCTGCTAAGGTTAGCCTTCACATGACGCAGCACATCTGCAGTAGTGCTTCCAACGCTTCGGGGCATCAGCCCGCTGCTGGTCGAGGACTGACTGGCCAGGGTTCGTCCCAACAATGGTCAGCTGAAAATATCGCAGTCTATGACGGAGCTGTATTCAATGATCTCTCTCTCTCTCTCCATTGTCAGGTCTCCCTGCCTCAGCTCTGTTGAATGATAGGGCCCATAGGGTTTTTTGTTTTCCGATGCTTCTGTCACCTTCCAATTCCAAGTGATTAACTACCCCGTAAAGATTCGGTATTCCACTATTTGTCGTCTCGGAAGTGGGTCACCAAGCAAAAAAATATGTGGGCCATACTGCCCCAATTTCACCGCAAAACCCCGAGGATTTCACAGGTTGAAAATGTTACCAGGCTCGCGGATTCTAGACAAGTTTGAATGTTCTGCGAGGCCACTGAAGTCTTGAAGGATACAGGGGCCTAATTGATAGCTCGCATAGTTGCAAGGTGACCATGGACAACCTGGCCTATCGTTCCGAAGGAGAATTAGTCGTTTGCTGACCACCGTAGGCAGAACCCGGGCGGCATCCTTTCTGTCCGTGCAGCTGTTGAAGCAGCACTGCTCACTGCAAGCGCCTCGCAACGGCGAAACGAATCAACTATGATGCTGCGAGGGTGGTGTTCAGTGCCAATCAAAATTATCAATCGTGGTGCCTTCTGCCGACTTGAGTGCACACAAGTCGCAGGAACCGCAGAAACATGCCCTTCTACCAGCGTGACCATGGAACAGGGTAAACCCCAGACCATGCCAGAATTCTCATTGCAGAAACAGGGCGATTCAATCCCTACGAGTAGATGATGAGAAAGCCAGAGCTCGCAGCACGTCAACGTGAAGAGAGCGATGCTTTCACATGTGGATGAAACATGTTGGGACATGAAACTGAAAGCTGTCAGACGTTCCCGCACTGGTGGGTGATGGTGGCTGGAGGACTCCCAACTCCCATCCTTCACAGCGCCGCCCCTGCTCCCACCAGCTGCCTTTGCACAAAGTACAAGCCATCGAAGGTTTGGTGAATACGAAGATCTCCATCTACATACAGCAGCCTCAGCTTGCCATAACGGGCCAGAGGTGAATTACTTCAAGATGTTCCAAAAGAATTCGGTTGGTGATTCTCTAATTCCACAGTTTGCCAATCACCCTAAGGATCACTTTAGCCACTGCTAATTTCACCGATGATTTGGCTGGTGGCTATAAACCGTCTCCCGAGTGTCAGTCAATCAACCAATCATTACACAAAAATATGGGGGAAATCAAAAATATGCAAAACCACTAGCCAGTAGTCTGAGCAAACCCAACCTTATCAAACCTGGTTCACAACCCCACTCCAAACCACCTTATCAAACAACTAGGAGATCGCCAGCCACACCAAGCCCCACACTTGAAACCAGCGCCGCGATTGCTCTCATTCACCTGGTCTCGGGGTGAACAACCAGCCCTGTGAAGGGCAACCAAGGTTGAACTTCACCTGGCTTTCCATATCTTAACCATAATTAACCAGCAAAAGTGAACCATCATCAAGATGTTTCGCCTGGTGAATGAATTTGACAATGATCTGACAATGATCTGACAATGTTTGGCATAAGTGGCCATGATCTGACAATTCTGAATCAACAGGTTTTAGAGGGTTCTACAGTTCTACCCATCATAATTTTCCGTCATTACTCTTCGGTAACTACTCATTACCCATCGCAAACTATTGTACCATCATGAACCGTCATTTCTCATTACCCATCGCTAACTATTCCGAACCCCTAATCAATCTTCTATGGCTGCTTGGGGCCTGATCTAGTATACTGCCACCTGAGATCGCCGTTCTTCCGACTCTCCGAACAAATGGCACTACCCATCCAACCTCAACAAACAGGAGCAGCTCATGATTTCAGAGATCACCCCCTTCCAACCCAGCGATGCCATGTTCCTGGCCATGCCATGACCCAGGAATCTTGACACAGTAGACACCAATGATGAGGTTGGTGGTCGCCCCTTGCCCCCCCTGACATCGCACCTTGCCCCCTTTGGATCTTGCAAAGAGTCGCCCCACAGCCCGAAGGAAACCAGGGCCTGAAGCTGCCATGGCTGAGTTCCCCATGGAGGCCAACCCTAACGGCGATGCCATCCCTAGGCTTTCTTGGGATCACTGTTCACCCCACCCTTTTTCTGGGCGGCTGGTACTCATCCCCAGCAAGGACACCAACGTCAACACGAAACTCCACACGGCTCGTGGCTACGTCGTTTTTCTCGCCAGGGAGGTCATTCCTGCGCTTGGACATGGCGTTCCTCCGCTGCCTCAATCAATGCCACAACTTCAACGTGGCCATTGCCAGTCGCCAACGGGCTTTGACCTGTGTGAAGCGCGGCCTAGTTCACTTCAACTCCATTTTCAAGCAGCAGACCCACGCTTTCTGCATGTCCATTGAAGATCATTGAAGGCTCGCAGAGCAATGGTGTCCAACCTTCATTTCTTTGGTCTCAGGCATCTTTTGGAGCACCAGTTTCAAGAAGCAGCCGCATCGGCTCAACACATCCATTGAAAGCGGCCCAGTGCAGAGGTGTCCAGTCATCTTCACCTGCAATGTTTGGACTACGAGGCTCTTGGAGCAGCTTTTCGAGCACCTTGGAAGTGCTGTCTCCACCTGCAGCTATCGTCTTTTGATCTTCCAAAGCATCAGGCGGCAAAACCTCCAACAGGACCAGCTGAATCTTCACCCGTTCCGAAGTTAGAACCTCATGATCTCCAATTTCGCATCCATCTTCCTACAAGAACCCTTGCCAAAATCTAGGGAGACCTACCTGAACTGCAAAAATCTGCTTGATTTCATCCACCCCAGCTCAAGAGCTATGTTGGGGCATGACCATCTGCCCAAATACTGTAGACAAGAGAATACAACCCCAAACTTGATGGTGGAAGCGCATGTAGTGTAGAAATGACCCGGGTCAGTCATTTCTGAAACTGCAGCTACTCATTATCGCGGGTTGCTGGTTATAAGCCATCCCTTTTCATGAAGGTCGAAGTGCCGCCTTATAAGCCATTCCAAAAGCATTAGTTCATCAACTTAACTCACCAATAATACCTTTGTGGATTCCTCGGATTAGCTAACAGGTGGGTGATCTTATCACCATTTTTCCTACCCAAATTTGATCCAAATTTGATCCCCACCTGTTCAGCTTTGCCCCACCTGGAAGCGGGATGGTGATCTCCGGCAAGAACCTGCTGGAGCCAAGCAGCTGTGTGCCCATGGTGGAGCACTAGGGATTCTCAGATGGGGTTGAAACAAACCCAGAAAATCTTGGAGGGTACCAGAGGGTAGGGGTCATTGCTCATGAATCACCTGGTTCATCATCACGAACCATGACTCCACTCTAGCATGATCAAATATTTGTATAAACATATTTAAACCCGAATCAAATGGCTATACGTTTGTGTATGTGGGTCAGTTTACCATAAATGCCTTTAAACCAGTTGGCATACAACACCCTACAACGATCGACCACGCAGTGGCACCCCCAGTTTTCCGAATCGGGTATCACGGCTAATTATGGAAAACCGCTCAGCAGCCCAGCATGGCCCAGTTTATGTGGGGGTTTATTCTGCCTGCTCGGCTCTTTGACAAATAACAGACTACTATGCACACGTAAGCTTGCCTGCAACCCCCGTCTAAAAAAAGACACGACCACCAAAACGGCGACAGTGGCAAACAGTGGCAATGACGGCAACGAGGAGGACGACGACGACGGCAAGAACAAGAACAGCAACAAGAACAGCAACAAGAACAACAACAAGAACAGCAACAAGAACAAGAACAACAACAAGAACAACAACAAGAACAACAACAACAAGAACAACAACAACAGCAGCAACAACAACAACAACAACAACACCAGCAGCAGCAGCAGCAGCAGCAACAACAACAACAACAACAACAACAACAACAACAACAACAACAACAACAACAACAACAACAACAACAACAGCACCAGCAGCAGCAGCAGCAGCAGCAGCAGCAGCAGGCACAGGAGAAGAGCGGCCGCACGAGCAGCGGCAGCAGCAGCATTGAAAACCACAACGACGATCCACCAATGATGACATGTGAATATTGAATACCAATATTGACTTGCCTCAATTCTAGAAGTCCCGCTGTATTTTGTGGCCAAAAGTCTGGGTCGTATCTCCCAACTAGTATTTCGTCGAAAGTATATCATCAATGATAGCTGATTGATTGGCCATGATTGACCCGCAAACAAAGGCGCGACACCAGAGCGTCATCGGAATCCTGTTGGGTCATGGCAGAAGTGTGCCCGAGGCTATGAATCAACCGGTGTCGCATCCCACATCCCTAAAACGGATCAAAAGTGGCCCAACAAGAAGCACCATTTAGATCCAGTTCAACCTTGAGGGCATGCTTCAGATTCATCAGTTAGATTAGACAAAACAAGATCCAACTTTAGATCACTTTAGATCCGTTTAGCTTGTTCAGGGCACCTCAATCAGATAATCAGAATCAGTACACTCAAATTCTTTCTGCGCTGCACTGAGCAGCGAAGTTGGCGCCCAAGAAAATTCACCCGTCAGTCCCCCCCAGTCTTCACCACCTGGAGCGACGCAAGAGTCTCACCTGAGAGAGGCCGGAAACATATCCTGAGCATTACTACCATTGTGCAACTGGTGGTTAACCGTGTGGTCGATGGTAGGTCGGTATACATAAGAAACCAGCACTTTGTGTGATAAATCGCGAGCTATTTAAAGTAAACTGAGGATGGTTTTTGAGGATCTGCCATTAATCATGGTAACCTGTTTACTGTATGGTCGAGAATTGCGTGTGAAGCACCTTTACAATGGCACGCATGTATACACATAGAGGATTTGGGTCTGCGACTGTGAGCAAAAAGTGCATCGAATGCATCACCGAAGCTGATCGAATCTGAATCTGAAGCCCTTCATGCAGAGCGTGGGACCTTTCTTTCAATGCAGGGAACGCAAGACACATACGGCCGTTGGCATGGCACAAGACACAAACACCAAATTAGTACCATGGACGCTATGGTGGAAACCCACTCGCACAATGATTCATGAATGGTTTACCATGAATTACCTCCATGACTTTGAAGTTGATCTTTTTACCCAAGATCGGCAGATTTTTTGTCCAAGAACTTCTTCAACATCATTTTCTTGATACCTCATTGCAGTCTAAAATCTGAACCTGACTTGGGCTTGGTGGTGCCCCATAACCCCTTTGGAAGCCTCGAAATGGCGCATGGCAGAGCTACCAGGCATCCCAAGGCTCGCCTTCCGGAAGATCAGCTCGATCTCATCATCGCTCAATGCCTTGCCTTCGACGAAGACCCTGAGCCGCGTTCGCGGAGCCCATCGGCGAGCCGCTTCTGGGTCCCGTAAAATGCGGCGAGATACGGTGAGATACGGTGCAGGATGGGATGATCAATCCATGGTGGACAACCAATCAAAACTGGATGGTGATGGGTCAAAGACTGCAAAAAGGGATGGTTGATGATATTTGATGATGCTTAATCTATACATTCTTTTTGTTCGTTCAACCAGCTGTTCGGAATGCTCTGTTGCTTCGTTGGCAACAGTGGCGTGCCTGCGGCATTTCGAAGCGCCCTATTGCATGCTTCTATTTACTGCAACACTTTGACTAAAATCATTCATCCACCTTCAGGACAGGGTTGGCATGGAAAGAG